>PVLC010000821.1:144241-174776 GCA_004027655.1 Graphiurus murinus
GGTTTTTTTTTTTTTTTTTTTTTTTTTTTTTTTTTTTTGGAAGGGTACTGGGTACACACCCAACCCTATTTTTTCTATTTTTTTATTTTTATTTTGAAACAGGGTATCACTAGGTTGATGAGCGTCTCACTCTCAGGTCCTTGAACCTGTGATCCTCCTGTCCCAGCCTCCCAAGCACTGGGATTGCTGTCAAACTCCAGCGAAGACGTATTGTTGTTGTGGCTGCAGCCATCTGGAGGGGGCCCAGAGCTGCACCCGGCTGAAGCCCTAGACACCACACCCAGCCTTACCACCAACAGGAGGGAAGAGATAGCAGAGACTGGCCTGGCCCAAGGCCTCAAAGAGGCGGCCAGGCCTCCCCTGCAGAGGCCTCCTCCAGCCCTGGACCAGGCACACTCCAGCCTCTTCAGGGCTAGTCCAGGCCCCTCCCTCGCCTCCCTTCTCTCCAGCTCCTCAGACCTACCCTGTTCTCCACCTGCGGGCATGCACACCTGTGCACACGTGTGTGTGTGTGCACACCTATGTGTGCGCACGCCTATGTGTGTGCACGCCTGCACTCAGGGTCTATTTCTCTCTCCCTTTGTCCTGCTCTGTTCCTCTGTCTCTGTCCCTCTCTGTGCAGACCTCCTTTTCTCTTTTCTGTTTCTCTCTCCCTCTCCCTCTTTCTCTCTCTCCCCTTTTCCCCCCTCAGGCCCTCCATGTCCCTCCCACCATGTCTCTGTCACCCTTCACGAAGGATCTGTCTCCTCTCCTTCCCTGTGGCTGTCTCTGACCTGCTCCCTGGGGAGGCTGGACACAGAACCAGGTGCTGTGGCCATATCCTCCCAGGCTCTGCACCTGCCTAGCTCTGAGTCCAGAAGTTGTACTCAGCCTCCCCATCCTGGTCCCCAGTATCAGGGAAGAGGGACAGCTTGGGAGGGGACCCGCATCCTGTAGCCAAGTTACTCCAAAGTGACAGGCTTAGGCAGCTTGAGCCGGGCCATCGACACCCCTTACAGATGCCACCCAGGTAGAATTCAAGGGCAGCTCAGTTTCATCGCATTAATGTTGCGTCAGTGGACTGTTGGAGGTGCAGAATCCGACCTCCTAATTGTAGTAGATAGAAAGCAAGTGGAGCCGGGCATGGTGGCGCATGCCTGTGAGCCCAGTACTTTGGAAGGCTGAGACAGGAGGATCGAAAGTTCGAGGCCAGCCTTAGCAACTTAGCGAGACCCTGTTTCAAAATAAAAAATAAAATAGGGGTAGGGGTGTAGCTCAGAGGTAAAAATGCTCCTGGGCTCAATTCCCAGAACCACAAAAGAAGGAAGGAAGGAAGGAAGGAAGGAAGGAAGGAAGGAAGGAAGGAAGGAAGGAAGGAAGGAAAAAGGAAGCAAGCCCAGCGGCTCAGCTCACCATCACCCCCACTTTTTAGATGAGGAAACCAAGGACCACATTTCCCCATCAGTCCAGAAGAGTTTTGAAAAACTGCCTCTCTCTGTTCCGCACCGAGCCCCCCACCCCCGCCTCCTAGACTGGAACCCTGAGAACCTGCCTGGGCCTCAGCTTGGTGAGCAGGACTCAGTGGGTCCCGGAGCCTGAACTCAACCCT
Organism: Graphiurus murinus; assembly: GCA_004027655.1. NCBI lineage: Eukaryota > Metazoa > Chordata > Mammalia > Rodentia > Gliridae > Graphiurus > Graphiurus murinus. The sequence goes on from PVLC010000821.1 coordinate 145,830, forward strand.
CCAGAATGCAGCCCCCCTCGACCTCATCTGCGGTCCCAACCCCACCTCGTCCTCTTGCCCCCCAGCACCCCACCGGGCCGCCCTGGAGGCCCTCACCAGTTTGCTTCCTAGAACTGCTCTTCACTTAGTATCGGGCCTTTCCAAGGCAGTGCGCACCTCCCGGAGGGTTACCAGAGACACCCTGGGCCGGAGTCACTGGCCTGGCTCTCCTGGCCAAAGAGGTCTGTCTGTCCCCGGGGGACCTGGGGGCACCACAGTCACTGCTCTGTCTCAAGGGATTCACTTTGGGGTGAGATACACAAATCCTAAACACACACAGGAATAAACAAACCAGGTAATTACAGCGAGTGGTGTGTGTTCTGGAAAGAGAAGCTCAAGGGAGGAGACAGCGGCTGAGACTGAAGCCTTGGGAGGGAATTGCAGTGAGGGGCCAGCAAGTGCAATTGCACCAGGGGCCCTGGGGTGGGGCAGCCTGGTGTGGCTCGGAGGAAGCAGAGAGTGGGACCAGAGGAGGTCAGGCGGTGGGGCTGGCAGGCAGGTCCTGACCTGTGCCCACCTCCGCCTGGAAGTTGCCGGTCAAATAAGGACAACGGATCCCTGCGCTTACACAAAAAAGGAAACTGAGTCTGTGGCCTGACTCTGAGCAGATGTCGTCCCCGCGCCCCAGAGAGGGCGAACTCCTACCCAAGGCCACACAGCAGGTAAGCATGGTTTAGAGACTGGGGCCCGGCCTGTCTGTCCCAAAACAGCTGTGGTCACAAAAACAGCTCTGCCATCTTCATCAGCCAGGCAAAACCCAAACAAAACACTCTTACACCTGAGGAAAGAAAAGGCTGGAGAGAGGCAGTGTGAGCTTCCCAAAGCCACTCAGCAAGTTGGCAGCGGAACCTAGACTTGACACCAGGCTCAGGACTCCTGGCACAATGCTCTGACCAAAGCAGCTGCTTAGAGGAGCTCCGGGAGGCTGCAGGAATCTGGCCAGGCCCCAGGGCAGTGGAGCACGGCAGCTCGAGCAGGGCTCTGGAGCCTCCTGCCTGGTGCACATCCCAGCTTTGCTACTTGCTGGCTGTGTGTCCCAGGGTAGGTCACTCTGCCTCTCTGTGCCTTAGTTTCCCCAGCAGGAAAGTGGGGGTAGCCATGGTAACTGCCGCTGTGAGGATGGGAGGAAATAACACCTGTTGAGGGCTTAGAACAAAACCTTTCAAAGTCCGAGTCTTTGCCCATCCTGTTCCCAACATGAAGCCTCTCTGATATTATGCCAACATCCTCCAGGCCCTGGGAACCTCCTGGCAAGCAGGGGGAGCTCACTTGGGGTCGAACATTCAGCCCCATGCTCTGAGGGGCAGTGAGTCGTGGGTACTTCGGGGAGCGGGGAGAACCCTCCCGGTCCCCTCCCCAAAGCATCGTAAGAAGAACGGATACCAAGGGCAGCAGTAATAATAACAAGTAACCCTCAGTCCACAAAGACTTATTGAGCACCTGTTATGTGCCAGTGTTCTACCACTCAGGCAGAAATCAGTCCCTGCCGTCCTAGAGCTGGTGGACAACATGCAAACAAGTAACGCAGACATGAGGCAGACGGCAGTAAGTGCTAGAGGAAAAAGTAAGCAGGAAGCACGAGAGGATCCATTGAGGGGAGGGGTTTGAACCCAGGGGCATTCTACTTCTAAGCTGCACCCCCCAGCCCTTTTTATTTTGAAACAGGGTCTTACTAAGTTGCTAAGGGTCTCCCTAAGTGGCCACAGCCCCAGCCTCAAACCTGTGATCCTCCTATCTCAGCCTCCCAAGTACTGGGATTACAGGCATGCGCCACTGTACCAGGCTGAGGGATCCGTTTTAAATCGGTGATCAGACAGAGCTGAGCACAGACTTGTGATCCCAGTACTTGGGAGGCTGAGAAAGGAGGATCACAGGTTCGATGGCAGCCTTAGCAAGTAGTGAGACTTTCATCAAGCTAATGAGACCCTGTTTTGAAATAAAGAATTAAAAATAGGGCTTGGAGTGTAGCTTGGAGGTAGAATGCCCCTGAGTCCAATCCCCAGTAACACACACACACACACACACACACACACACACACACACACGAAGTTTCAGAAATGGTCTCGGGTGGCTCTGGGGGAAGGGCATTCCAGGCAGAGAGAACAGCTGATCAAGGGCCCTGAGGCCAGAGGCTGCCTCCTGCGCTGGAGGCTGGGTGGCAGGGGTGCCGAAGAGGAGCTGGGGGGCAGTACTTGGCTTTGACTCTGAGAGTGAGGACAGGCCAAAGGAGGGTGCTTTCCAAGGGGGATTTGAAGATGCCCCTAACGCTGGGTGGAGAGTCCGTAGGAGGCAGGGAGGCCGTTGCAGGTGTCCATGGGACAGTGCTGGTGATTCGAACGAGGGTGGCAGCAATGTGGGTGTGGGGTGAGCCCCCCGCTCACTCTCCTGCACCACCCCTGCACCCTCGCACCCCTGGCGGGTGCCTGCTGCTCCCATCCTCCTTCTATAAGGCAGCAGCAGAGACTCCTGGCCGCAGCCACACCTCTAGTGAGAAGCAGGTCCCAGCCAGGGGCGTCCCCTGGGGGAGAGTGGCCCTACAGTCTGACCCCAAGCCTGCCCCTTTCCCAGGCTCCCTCAGCCTGGGGTGAGGCCCCCACTAAGCAGGGACTGTGGGCTCCCAGTCTTGGGGCCGGATCTGACTGCCTCTCTCCACCCACCCCACCCATGGCCGGTCCTGTGACTTGCGCCTCCCTTCTCTCTCCAGCCCCGCTCAGCCAGCCTCCTAAGCCCCGGAGACCCGGGCGCCACCCCAGAAGTCTTGAGAGCTACCATTTGCGCAGGCTCAAATGCCCTGTGCTCCCGGCAGGCTGAAGCGCTGACCTGCCACCACTCCTCTCCTCCAGAGCCCCAGACCTTCATTCTTCCCTCCTCAGGGCCTTGACGCTGCTGTCCCCATCCTGCACGGGCGGGTACACACACACACACACACACACACACACACACACACACACACTCACACACCACTCCACCCCAAAATGCCTCCTCTGCCCCCACCCAGCCCTTCCACGCATCATCTCAACCAGCAGAGAAATGCGATTTGCGAGAAGGGCTCAGGCTGATCTGCGGGAGGCCGCGCTCCCCTCTCCCTCCCCTGCGCCTTCCTTCCAGGAAGGAGAAAAGGCGCTTTGTGCAGGGCCTGGTGAAAGTGAGTCTGTCTGGGACTGGCTGAGTTTCCTCTGCGACACGGCCGGTCGGAGTGTGGGAGGGGTGCTCGGCAGATTCCCCTGGGGCTGCCCTGGGAGGGGAGAGAGGGCTCTCGGGGAGAGGAAGGGGCGCAGACAGGTGAGGAGCCCATGGCTGGGTCTCCCTGGGGTGCGTGTCAGATGCAAGCAAGGGAAGACTTGGGCCAGGAGGGAGGGAGGGAGGACAGACCTGGGTCCTCCTGTTACAAGGGGGTGGGAAAGGAGAGCAGGGTTTTGTTCCTGTGATGTTGGGATGTTGTTTTTTTTTCCTCTTGGAGGAAAAAAATTAAAATAAAATGGTCACAGAACCCAGATGATAGGTTGTCATGGCAACAAAAGTTTGAGGCCAGGTACTTCCTGACACCCTTTCAAGCCCAGCAGTGGAGAATTCAGGCAGCATTTGGGTGTCGTGGGATTAGCTGTGGAAACCACCAGCGCCCGCCGCCTCCCAGATTTCTCACCAGCAACGACAAGCTGATAACTATTTTCCAAGCTCCCGGGGAAGAAAATCGTGATTTTCTGGGAGGGGTGATCTCTAGCCAACGGTGACCGGGAGAAAACGGCGGGTTTGTTTTATTTATCCAGCCCTGTTTTGACTCACAGAGGACTGGAAGGGAGGGTCTCATCCTCAGCTACCCCCCAAATGCCCACTTCTCTGACCCCCAGTTCCACCATTCTCTTTCCTCATCACTCCCCTCGGATTCCTTCCTGCCTCTGAGAGGACGGTTCAGTCGTCCCCCCCCCCCCCCGTCAGAAACCCCTGCCAGCCTCATTGGAGAAGCGGGCCCCCTACAAAAGTGCCAGTCTCCAAGGTAGAGGCCAGTGTTGAACGAAATCCCACAGGCGAGAAGTTGCCACAGAGCCCGGGGTGTGTAAAGGGCTCGGCAAATGTTAGCTAATGATGTTAAACATTTTCCAATTAACTATTTTTTTAAAATACAGTACACAGGCTTAAACACCCTGTGTCACGCACAGGATGAGCTACAGAGAAACGACTGTAAGACCGTGACCTTCAGGGGTGAGCAAGAGAGACCTCAACGAAGAGGCTTTGGCTGGCCAGCGTGGGCCAGGACACTCCATGCAGGCAGGAATAGGAGAACTCGGGCTGCCAGAGACAAGACGCACACGGCCTTGGATTTCAAGTGTGTGCGTACAGGGGGAGGCTGGGTGGCTTCATGCACAGGAACTCAGCAAGAGGCAGAGGTGGCCTGTCCCTGGGCAGGATCCCCCAAAGCTCGGAGACACCTTCTTGAATCTGGAGAAGAGTCTACGGGATTCATAGGGAGTGGATGCGCCCCAGAGCAAGGCGTTACTCGGCCTCCATGAGCGGGCTGAGGTGGGGCTGGTGGAAACAGGGAATTTCAGCCAAGATGGCTTTGAGGTTTTTATTATTGTTATTCCATACCACAACAAAAATTCATGTCCTGAGTGCATACCAGAAGTGAGCCGGATGGGCTGGAAGGGGTCAGGGCAGGACCTGATTCAAACACCTTGCATTTTTGACAAACAGCCAGCCTGGCTCAGATAAAGTCAAAAAAGTTCAGTTCAGCATCCCTAGAAGCCGAGAGGATAAGCAGCATCTCAAGGAGCCTGCGGTCCCTCAGCCCAAGACCCCATCCAACGTTTATATCTTGCATATTAACATTTTTATACTGCAAGTGCTTGCTGAGGACCTACTATGTGCCAGACACTCCCCAGAGGTGGGGGATGCGGCTATGAATGAAACAGCCCACCGAGGCCCTTACAGAAGGACATCCTCAGGACAGGGGACCAACGTGCTAGTGACCAAAGAGACCCCTGGATATTTCACATTGTGCCAAGTGTGAGGAGGGAGATGAGGCAGAGGGGAGAGCCACAGGGAGACCGTGCTCTTAAGCGGGTGGGCCAGTCTTCTCCCCAGAGGACCCTGCCTCGGCAGGCCGGCCAGCTAGGTCAATCAAAGGATCCACTCCCATCTACCCTTGAGTCCACACACATGCCACGTTCACGGGAAGGTGTGCACAGAGGAGTTTTAACCTTGGAGAAAGAGGTTGATTCACATAGGACAGGCCCCTGCATGCCGCCTTAGAGGCATGTCAGAGGCACCAGTCCCTGCGCCCAGCACTGTCCAGTATCTGGCTTAACCCCCGGCCCTATCGGCCAGCTGCCCTCTAAGCCCTGCTATAGCTTTGCTGCCTGCCTTGGGGTCACTCCCTCCAGCCCCGGAGCAGAGGACAGAGGAAGGGGTACAGGTCTGTCTGCTGAAAAGCCAGCCCCCCTCCCCAGTTCTGTCGGGAACTTGTGCTAAGCCCAGCCCTCCTGGATTCCCCAAGCCCGAGTTCACGGAGCTGTCCCCATTTCCAGCGTGCCTCATCTTCTCCGGGGAGGGGACCAGGACGCCAAGGGCTCCAAGGGCTCCCCGGGAACCCCCGGGACGCCTCCCTCTCCCCACTCCTGGGCTGCCCAAGAAGGCTTAGCGCCGGAATGACCCCCGGGGCTCCTGGTTCTGTGGGTCCGCGGTGGGAGGGGCCGCCGCAGCTAAGGTCCCCCCCACCTCCACCACCACCCCCAGGGGCGCGACGGGGCGGGTGGGGGTATCTAGTGCCCCGCGCAAAACAGAGGAGGAGGGGGGCAGCTTGGAGATGAGTTTGGGCGCGGAAAGGACCGCGCGCCCCTCGGAGCTGCGGCCAGGTTGGGCGCCCGGGAGACGCGTCTCCCCAGGGCGGGTGCGTGGACGTCTCCCAAGCCTCGGGGTGCTGGCCAGGGGCAGGAGCTCTGCCCCCACCTTTTCAACTGCGGGGCGTCCCGATCGCCCGGCGTTCCGGCCCCGGGACCGTGCAGCCCGCGTCCTCCGCCGCGAAGGTTTCGCGCGGGGCACGGTGCGGCGGCGGCGGCGCGGGGCGCTCGCCCTGCGGGGAGGAGAGGGGGGACGCGGCCCCGGGGCTCGGGCCGCCGCGCCGCCGGGGGGAGCCGGAGCCGGAGCCGGAGCCCAGCCCGCCGCGCACTCACCGAGCCCGCCGAGCTCCTCCTCGCACGAGTACCAGATGCCGGTGTGGAAATTCCTGAAGAGGAAGCGGTCGTCGCCGGTCTCCCAGCTGTAGAGCGCGCCGCCTGGGGGGCCGTTCCCCGCGGTGGCGGCGGCGGCGGGGGCGGCGGTGCCGTTGGCCGTGGCGTTGGCGCCCGAGTTGGGGCAGTTGGCGCTGCCGCCCTGGCCGCAGCCCGGCTTGGGCACCCGCTGCGTGCCCTGGCACCAGTGCGTGGTGAGGAAGGCGGTGGTGGCGAAGAGCAGCGCCAGCAGGTTCAGGGCCACCGCCAGGAGCGCTCGGCCGCGGCGGCTCGTCTTCATGCCGCCCGCGCGCCGGGACCGCGCCGCCGGGGAGCTCCGCGCGAAGTTGGCAGCCGGCGCCCCGCTCAGCGGCCGCTGCCCGCCGCGCCCCGGGGCTCGGGCGCCTGCGATCGGCGGCGGCGGACGCGGCGCGGGCCCATGGCCCCCACCCCCGGCGGGGGCGCGGAGCGAGCGGGAGGGCGCGGGCGGCGGAGCGGACCCGGCGCGCCCGGAGCCCGGAGCGCGAGTGCACCTCGGCGAGGAGCTGCTGGCGCCTGGCAGCGGCCACGGCGCAGGGACGCGCGCCCCTCCGTGGGGAGACACCTGCAGGCGGCCGGCGACAGTGTTCCCGCGCCCGCCCGCACGGGGAGAGGGGGCGCCCTGCGCCGGGCGCGGGCGGGGGAACTGGGAGAGAAGGGACGCCCCCGAGAGAGACCTGCACCCGAGTGGAGAGTCTGACCAGCAAGGTGAACCCTAGGCGAGGAAGCGCGGGGCAACTCAATCGGGCAGGATGGGGCAACCCACCCAGACCCAGGGAGGCCCTGCGGGAAGACAGGACCAGCAGTAGGTTCCCACAGAAAGGAGCCCCACACCAGACCCCGAGAAAAGAGGTCTCCAAAGGGACTGAGCTGCTGGAAGGGGTCCCGGTGAGGGATCTGGAATCTGGAGTTACAGGAAGGAACAGGAAGGGTGTCCTACCAGGGATGCAGGGTCGGAGAATTTGAAAGGTTTCTCTAGCCCCACGGTCACCTCCAGCATCCCCCCTCCAAGGACGAAGCAGTCACCTGGGCTCCTTATCATGGCAAAGAGTTACCCCAGACAGATTTCAAGTGTAGAGTAGGAAAAACATGGCCTCCTCACAGGGCCTTCTTGAGATCCCAAACAGCGTGACCCAAGGAGGGCCCAGGCCAGGCACAAAATTGTACCCACCAGGGAGGGGTTCCCTGGGGAGGCAGAGCAACTTGATGACACCTGGAATCTCCAAGGTTGAAGTGGGGCAGAGTGGGTGGACATACTGACTTCTGGGTCCAGCAAAATCTGGGGCTTGACCAGCTGTGTGGCTTTGAGCAAGTCACTTGCTCTCTCTGAGTCTCAATTTCCATATCTTATTAAAAAGGGGAGGGATAGACCTCAGAGCCATATTACATTGGGCTGCTGCTGTGAAATCATGCCCATAAAAAAAAAAAAAAAAAAAAAAAGCATGTAGCACTTAGTGAACATTCAATAAATTCTATCCCCCCTAATTAAACATCTGGACCAAGAGAGTTGCCTGAACTCAGATTTACACTTGCAAAGTGAGAGCACCCGGCCATGAGCACCTCCGTCCCCACCTCTGTCCTGAGCTGGGCAGGTTGTTCCTTGAACTCCTGACTGCACAGTGCTTGGTGACCAGATGCCCAGGGCATGCAACAATTAATTGCATGTTGATTGCATGAGCTAATTTGCATTCTGGCCAAGCTGAGCCGGGCTCCAGCCACCCCCGGCTCGCAGAATTCAAGGTTAACGGGCTCTGAGTCGCCTTCCTCCTGTGGGTGAGCCCGGGCGCACTGTCAGCTGCTGCCATTCTGCCTGGGGGTAGGTGAGTGTAAAGCATTGTGGGCAGCGTCCCTGGCAGGAGCCGGCATGAAGGATGGCCGGGGGTCTCCAGCCTCGCTCATTAGAGCCCTTTTCTGGCCCTAGGCAAGGGGTTCCTAACTATTCTGAGAGGGAGGACCTTTGTGTAATGATGGTGTTGAGGGTACTGGTTGACAGAGAAGATGTATCAGGGCCAAACAGCTACAGGGAGCCCAGCAGCACATTTAAATGGGCATGCAATATTTATCATACAAGTGTCTATGCACATCTGAAAACCAGTCCCTTGGATATATGCTTGACATGACACCTCCTTGGGTGTTGCCATGTGGCAGGACTCAGTGCCCTTCAAGCTAGGAATCCTGTCCTGGGTGTTCAGTCAGGAGAGCCCAGGAGAAATAGAATTTAGGGACCACATTCTGTGAAGAAATCCCCAGAGGAAGCCAGGCGCAGTGGTGCACACCTGTAATCCCAGCTACTCAGGAGGCTGAGGCAGGAGGATGACAAGTTCAAGGCCAGCCCGGTCAACTTAGCAAGACCTTGTCTCAAAGTAAAAAAATAAAAGGGGTGCAGAGGAGGGCCAGTGGAGGCAGAGAAGGGGGGAGACTGGGGATGTAGCTCAGTGGTAGAGAGCCCTGGGTTCAATCCCCAGTACTGCAAGGAAGAAAGGAACAAATGAAGGCTGGCCAGCCCAGGGGAAGCACTCAGGGCTTGTTGGTTGGTTGGTTGGTTGGTTGATACTGGGGATTAAACCAAGGGGCATTCTACCTCCAAACTCTGCTACCAACTCTTTTTATTTTATTTTTTGTTTTGTTTTGTTTTGAAACAGAGTCTTGCTAGGTTGCTAAGAGTCTTGCTAAGTTGCCGAGGCTGGCCTTGAACCTACGATCCTCCTATCTCAGCCTCCCAGGAACTGGAATTGCAGGTGTGCACCATCACACCCGGCTAGCACAGAGGGTTTTGACATCTCCATCTGTGTCACTCCTCACTCACTGAGCACCCACTGTGCACCTGGCACCAGGGAGAAGAGAGAACAGGAGCCGCATTAATAAGACCCTCGCAGATGGTGTGAAGGACCAGGGAGAGAAATAAAGCAAGGAGGAAGAGAAGCCAAAGCAGCTTTGTGGAAGACCTCGCTGCACTGAAGGTGACATTGGCACAAAGACTTGAGTGAGGATATCTGCGGGGAAAGAAGGCTCCAGGCAGTGGGGACGGCCGGGGCCAAAGCCCTCCGCCCAGAGCCTGCCCGGCCGTCTGGGGACAGCAGCACAGTGTGAGCAAGCGTCCAAGCTGGAGAAAGAGAGCTCAGAGAGGTGACACAGGAGGGGACAGATCACAGAGGCCTGTGCAGGCCATCAGGAGGAGTCTGGCATGGTGAAGCAGAAGCCCACAGAGGGTCTGGGAAGAGGGGAGTCATGTCTGATTTCGGGTGTGAAGGCACCACTCCAACTCCTGTGAAGAAACATAGGCCAGCTAGGGGGCTGGTGAGTGACTCCAGGGGCTCCGACCAGGGTGGCGGCGCTGGCTTTGAAGGTGCTGGGGTGAGAGCGTGTGTGTGTGTGTGTGTGTGTGTGTGTGTGTGTGTGTTACATGGCACGCAGGGCCTTGTCCATTCGAGGCAAGTACTGCACTCCAGCTCCAGCCCCAACCAGGAAATGCAAATCCCCCCTAACCTTGCAGGGCCCCACCCCCTAGTAGAGGCCCAGGCACTGGGTGGAGATTACACGCCTGGGGGAGCCACTTCTGTGTCCACACGCCCTCCCCAAAACGAGACTTAACTCATTAACCAGCCCCGTGGATCCGGTGGGGATTTTATCCCAAATAATGAGATAATAGCAATGACTCTGGGCACAGACGGGAGTTGATGGGGACTTGTTTAGGGACCAGAAATTGTCCTGCTGCCATGGGCCAAGGCCTTTTAACATCCTCCTGTCACCCCGCTGCTCCCGGCCACCCCCACACCAACTCCCCTCCCCTGAAACTGTGGAACAGCCAGCAGGGGTGAGCTGGGGCTGACCTCTGCTGTTCCTGACCACGCCATGCTGGGAGAGACCCCGCCCCGGCCTTCCAGAGAGTTCCTCCATGGGGATGTCCTTGCTCCCCTTGTCCTGGGCGTCCACAGGTAATGTTGACACACCGTTTTCATATAGAGTCTCCCCGGCCTCCACCCCAACTCCCCGGCCGTTGGCCACCCTCCCTCTGATGGTGGATGTCAGAGAATCTCTCAATTGTGATGTCTGTTTCCACACCTGCGTCTCCCATGGGCCCGGGAGCCTGCAAGCCAAATTTGGCCCATGAGCATGTTTTGTTTGGCCTGGACAAATCTGGCTTCCACCGTGCGCTAAATTTTCATGAGAAGCCAACAACGTTTAAGAATCGTGAGATTTCTCTCGAAAATCTAGACTTCAGCTTCTCTCGCAAGATAGGATTGCCTGCCAACAGGGAGCCTGTATGTTTTGTCCGGAAAACATTGGCAAATGTCCCTGCACAGGGGCCACCAGGCCCTTCCAGCGTTAAGGATACGTGTCTGGGGGCATTTGAATTTGAGAACCTGGAATAGAGGCCCAAGGCATTTTCAATAAAACCAATCTGCATTGCTAAAAGTCAGGGTGATGGTTGCCCCTGGGAAATGGAATACTGGCCGGGAGGGACCCCGACCGGGGGACTGAGGAGTGCATGTCATACAGATGGACTCAGTTCACGAGAACTCATGGAATCACACAACTGGGACTCCTACACATTGTTACATTCAACAAAATCTACCAGCAAAACTGCTGCAATTAATAATGAAATTCATACTTTTCAGGAAATCTGAATATGCTTTTGAAGGGACACGTCCCAGATGTATTTCACTTTCGTCTTTTCCTTAGAGTTGGCTGCTACAGAGACATTTGCCAACCTCTGGGTCTCCTAAGTCACTTCCTGTTTCTTAAATCTTAAAAAAAAAAAAAAAAAAAAAAACAGAGCTTGGGAAAGCAGTGCATCCCTGGCCTCCAGGCCCTCCTAATTATAGCAAGAGATTAGCCAATTTCCAATTACCAGGGAGGGTTGTTAAATACCAGCTCCCAAGGTATCCACGCTTAAGCCCCGCTTCGCTCCCCTGGTTAAGACGCCAGGCTGGCGGTGTGTCTGCAGGCTGCTTGCTGCTCAAGGCCAGGTTCCCAGGGGAGGGAGGGCCCTGGAAATCTGTGCAATCGAAGGCGTCCCAAAGGCTAGACTCTCAGAGGAGACTTCATTAGAAAGTGATCAGCTAGAACACCTCAGCCTGCTCTTTTCTCTTTTTCTTTCTTTCCTTCTTTCCTTCTTTCCTTTCCTTTCTTGGTGCTGGAGATGGAACCCAGGTCCTCATGCATGCTAGGCAAGTGCTCTACCACTGAACTACACTCCCAGCCCCTCAGCCTGTTCTTTGAAACTGGAGTTTCTTTGGGAAGAAGTCTTTCTTGACTCCCTGTCCTGTAGCAGAATTCCCTGGACAAGACCAACCAGGGCCATGCCTTCATGGGGCTTACAAAATACCCAGGAGGCAGCTAGTAAGTTCTGTAATTGCAGGTAATGATGTATGCAGGGGAGAAAAGGGAAGAGGACCCGAGAGGGATCAACTGGGGCCTCGCCGAGCAGGGACGGTAGAACTGGGAGGAGCTAAAAAGTAACTTGCACATAAAAAGGTCTGCATTTTAATCCCGGCCTTCGTGCATCCGAGCTGCACATCTTTGGGTCAGTTCCTGACCCTCTCGCTCTTGGCCTCAGGTGTCTGGTCTGTAAAACAGGGCTGGACAAGAGGGACATCAACACGTGCTGCATGGTCCACACACTGTCCCCATCTCCTGTCACTTTCAACCGTCAAGGGCTTCTTGTGTCCATTTTACAGATGGGAAAACGGGGGCAGCTTGGAGAGATTCTCTCAACTGCCCACGCCAAGCCTGTTTGGCAGAAGCGTGGGGCACATAAAGAGGTACGGCTGGGAGTGCCGGGTGTTAGGAAACAGGCCTGGGGCTTTGACTCTACTCGGTCAGCCGTGGGGATCCAGCGATGGCTGTGGAGCAGGAGCACGGCATGCCCAGGGCTGGGTTTCTGGCTCCGAGGGCTGGCAGGCAGGTGAATGGAGGTGAGGCATCTTGCAGATGCGACAGGTGGCTCACGCCATGGTTCAGACCACGTACTGAAGCCTGCTCCAAGCGATGAGAAGGAACCTCGAACTCAAGACCCAGCTGCATTCACAGAGAACACAGCCAAACCCCACCACGGGCGTGCACTCTAGTACAGCCGTCCTAGAGTGTGCTCAGAGCCAGGGACACAGCAGAAGCAAACTGGCCTGGACTCAGACGCCGGGGGTAGGAGGAGAATGGCCAGGGTCTGTGAACGCTGATTTGGCACCAACTGCACATCAGGCACGTTGGCCAAAGGATGTAATCAAACCTTGGGAATTCTCTCCAAGGCCCCAGCACTCCCAGATCTCAGCTGGGGAAACTGAGGCTCTAGAATTGTCAGGGCAAGGCCAGAATCCAGGGCCACCCTAGGTCCCCTAGGCCCTCTGTGGCCCATCTCTCTGCCATCTCCAGAAGAAAGGAGGCTCAGATTAAAGCCCCATGTCTCCGAATGAGCCCTGGACGTCACTGCCCCCACTCCCCATTCCCCACACTCAGTGGGATTTTTATCAGTCTTGGGGTCCCTAGCTGGTTTGTTCTACCCCAGTCCTGAGGAAGGACATGGAGGCAGGTTGGGGAGAGAAAAGATTGTTTACGGTGTCGCCTGGGCAGCTCCTTCCTGAGCTGTTTTTCTGGTAATTTTTGAAGCCCTCTTTTGCTTCCCTCTGCTGCCCCCTAGGGGCCATGAGCAGAGCCGCCAGCTTGGTTCAGCAGAACCCAGAGAGAGACCCCAGTGCATCCGCCACCTGCAATAGGCCACCCGGAGAGGGACCCAGGTTCAACGAAGTGATTACAAGCAGAGGTCTCCAATGGGATAGAAATACTGACACACTACGTAAGGATGTGCAAATATATTAGGAGCACTATATAAAGCAACTGCAAAAGCTAGAAATTTGTAAAAGAGAACATAAAGATTAAACACTATGGGGGGGGGGGAGGGCACATACTGGGGATTGAACCCAGGAGCACCTTACACTAAACTACACTCCTAGCTGTTTTTATTTTTTATTTTTAGACAGTGTCTCACTAAGTTGCCCAGGCTAGCCCCAAACTTGCAATCCTCCTGCCTCCACTTCCCAAGAACTGGGATTACAGGTGTGAACCATCATTCCTTTCTTAAACACTGTTTTAATTTTTTTCTTAATTTACAATAAACCTTGTAGCTTTCATTTAAAGAGAAGAAAGGAAAGGAGGGAGGGGAGAGGGAAAGAAGAAGGGAGTCGACCTCCTGACCGGCACACTGGAGGGGAGGCTGACCTGGGACGGGCTTGGCTGGCATTTGCACAGGAGGAGGTGGACCTGGGCTGTAAATCAAAGGAATTGTGCTGTCTTTGGCTCAGGAATGTCTTTGGTCCAACTAGTCGATTATAGCTCACTCTAAAGTGACCAGAATCAATGGGTCATGGTGACTTGGTGGGGCCTCTTCTGCTTGGTAAGGTAGCTGTGGGGTGGGGAGGCCACGGCCCTGGGAAAAGGAGGGTTCTGCCCCTCTCGTGGCCTTGGGAAGTGCCAGGGCTTTTGTAGCTATTGTGGCCTTCCCGACTTGCAGTTAGTTCTGGCCCTGCTGACCCCAGAAGGTGTGGGAGAGATACAAAAGGAGGAAAGAAGCCGAGTATGGTGGCGCACGCTTGTAATCCCAGTACTAGACCGGAGGATCTGGGTTTGCAGTCAGCCTCAGCTACTTAGTGAGGCCCTCTGCAACTTAGTGAGACCCTGTTTCAAAATAAAGAATAAAAACAGGACTGCGGTGGGGGGGGGGTAGCTCGGAAGTAGAATGCCCCTAGGTTCAATCCCCAGTACCGCAAAAAAAAAAAAAAAAGGAGAGAGCAGGTTTCTTAGTCTGTTTTCTGTTGCCATAACAGAATGCTTGACACTGGAGAACTTACAAGAAAAGAGGTTTATTTAACCCACAGTTCTGGAGGTAGGATCGCTCTCAAATCATGCCAGTTCATTCTAAGACAGTAGGGAAGATTCTCTTTCTTGAAAGCCCTAGCAAATGGTTCCTAAAGTCTCCTGTGGACTCCGAGAAAGGAATGTTCTGATTGGCTTATTCCATTCAAGACCTATCCCTGGAGCTAACCTTACAGAGAGAGGTGGCTATACCTGGTGTCTCTTGCTGGGTAACTAATTCCAAAATGTAGCATCTTAAGGCAACAGTAACTGTTCGGTGCTCCGGGCCCTCTCTCCCTCTCTCCTGGACCTCAGGGTTTGCAGTCTTCGATGGCTTGGTGGGGCTGTGGGGTCGGTGATGGTCTGATGATCTGCCACCGGCGCTGGGCCAGCTTAGAGGGCCTCGGGTCTCCTTTGCAAGAGCACTCACCCTCCAGGAAGCTACACGGGGCTTCTCTTTCACACAGGACTCCAGGGTGTAAGGGGGCCAGGGCAAAAGCTGCGAGGCCCCTGGAGCGCTCTCTGAGTCACCCAGGGAGCCATTTCTGCCACAGAGCAGCACAGCCTAGAGCGAGGGGAGCAGGAAATGGGCAACCATCTCTAATTTTTGTTTTTGTTTTTGTTTTGGAGAACTGGGGATTGAATCCAGGGGTGTTCTACCTCTGAGCTCCACCCACAGGCCTATTTTAATTTTTATTTTGAAACGGGGTCTCACTAAGGTGGTGAAGACCTCACTAAGTTGCTGAGGCTTGCCTCAAACCTGCAATCCTCCTGTCTCAGCCTCCCAAAGGACAGAGATTACAGGCAGGAGCCGCTGCGCTGGGCTTGGGGTCCCCCTGTTGACGAGAGAGGCATACTGCCTGGGGCTGGTAGGATAGGAGGGATAGTCCTGGTTGACTCTGCAAGTCCCCCGCAGGACACGGGGCCGATCTGACCCACACCACCACCGCCACCACGACAGACAGGAGGACGCAGTGGCGGGGAGTCTCTGGGCTCCTTGGCCCACAGATGCTCTCGTCAATCTTGGTGGTGATGTTCCTGAAGACCGTGCCTGTGTGGGACCCATACTCAGAGGCAATCTTGGCGACCAGACAGGAGGGGCCGGGATTACATTTCTCCCGAGCTAAATTGAGTCATGCAACTTTTATTAAGGGATCTAGTTTGTCAACGTCAAGAAAACAAGGCGATTCTAGGCAAACTCATTAAGGGCAGAATCCTTCTCCGCCAGCGCCGTGGCTGATTCTGATGGAATTGTGAAACGAGGATTTGCAGGAGGGGCCATCCGGCCCCCAAGCGCCTGCCAAGTGCCTCCCAGGCTCCTGAGAACACGGTTCTGCAGCCACATCTGTCTGCCAAGTCTCCTTCACCGACAGCTGCCTTCCCGGCAAACTTGGGTAACAGGCACTTCCATGGGACATGGGGGGGGGGTGGCCAGACTTCTCTACCAAACAGTAATGTCCTGCATGGCTCTGTCCCTCCAGGAACTGGACTGCCACCTTGCTTCACCCATAATGGAAGGAGACAGGAGCCATTAGTGCTATATCAGATGGACTGAATGGTGGGAGCAGGTGGGGGAGGTACCAACTGCAGCCAGGTTCCAGGTCCGTCACCGTACAACACAAAGGAGGACCGCTTCCTGCTCAGGTCCACGGGGACAATCTCACTTAGCTCCTCCCACAGCCCTAATTTGAACTTCTTATGATTAACCTCTTTTGGAAGAAGGAGATGCATGGTGTTGTGATATAATAAGAAATATATATTGGGTGTGGTGGCACACACCTGTAATCCCAGTACTTGGGAGGCTGAGACAGGAGGATCGCAGCTTTGAGGCCAGCCTCAGAAACTTAACAAGGCCCTCTGTAACTTAGTGAGACTCTGTTTCAAAATAAAAAATAAAATGAGGCTGGGGGTGTAACTTGGAGGTACTATACCCCTGGGTTCAATCCCAGAAGAAAAGGAGGGAGGGAGGGAGAGGGAGAAAAAATAAATATATACAGTAGTTGGTCTCTGTCTCCAGTTCTTGACTAACACGCATGCAGGGACACTCAACGACCTTTTTGTTCTGATATTTGGTATTTGACCCCAGTTCCTGACACAGAGCTCCAAAGCCCATTGGAATTCCCTAGGTGATAGGAGCACCTTATGTTCGAATGAGGGGGGCTATTAACAGGCTCTTGGGTCCCCTAGGATGGCGGATGGTTGCCAGGGGAACAGACCAGTAATTACAAGTCTGGAACTTTCAGTCTCACCCCATCCCCCCACCTGTGGGCTGAAGATGAGGCTGATCAGGATGTCTAAAAGTGTAATTATTCATGCCTCTGTGATTAAGACTCCTTAAAACCCCAAAAAGATCTGGGTCATGAATTGGAGGTTCCAAGAGGGTGGGGAGCCCTGGGAGGACACAGAAACACAGCTCCCCTGCCCACATGCCTGGCCCTGAGGTCCCCTAAGGCTGTTCCTCTGCACTCCTTCTTTTTCTTTTTCTTTTCTTTTTTTTTCTTTTTTTTTTTTTTTTTTTTTGGTACTGGGGATTGAGTCCAGGGGCATTCTACCTCCAAGCTACACCCCCCAGCCCATTTTCCTTTTTGTTTTGAAAAGAGTCTCTCTAGGTTGCTTAGAGTCTTGCTACGTTGCTGAGACTGTCCTCGAACCTGTGATCCTCCTGACTCAGCCTCCCAAGTGCTGGTATTACAGGCATATTAGTCAGGGTTCACTAGAGTAACAGAACTCACAGGGTGTGTGTATGGTGAAAGGGGATTTATCAAATCAGCTTACCGTCCAAAGCAGTGAAGTCCCAAGTGGCCGCCTGCACGTGGAGAGCCGGAGAAACCAGCAGCTGATCCAGCGGCCCAAGACCTGGAGTCTCAGAGACAGAGTGAGCGATAATGCAGTCCCAGTCCAAGGTGGAAAGGCCAGGAAACTCTGCAGGGAAATGATGGTGAGAGTCGAGCTGGAAGAGCTGAAGGCTGATCTTGCAGGTGAGAGCAGACGCGCTTTTCTCAGGAAGAACCACGCAGGCGTCACGCAGCTTTCTCCATTGTATCTGGGTCCTGCGCCTGTCAGAACCAGGCTGCCACATTCAGGGCAGGCCTTCCCCTGCAACCTGCCCTTCCATAAGCCAGTCATCCCTTCAACACAGCCAAGGTCACGTAAGCGCAGTCCAGTCAAGTTGACAATCCAGACAACTCGTAACAACAGGCAGCTCCGCCCCGCGTGCTCCCCTGCTCTCTTTACAACAACTGGGTAAATAAATGTAAGCAAAACATCACCCTGAGTTCTGTGAGCTGCTCTAGCAAATTCAGGGAACCCAAGGGCAGGGGCGTGGGAACCCCTGGTTTATATGTGACTGGTTGGTCAGAAGTACAGGTCACAACCTGGCATCGGAAATGGGGACAGTCTTCTGTGACTTGCCCTCTCCCTGTGGGGTGTGATGGGAGCTCGGGGTAGGACTGCGCTCAACTGTAGTACGTCTGCTGGTGTGCGCTGGAGATTCAGTTGCTGGTTGTGAAGTCCCCACACATTTTGAACTCAGAAATGTGAGTGTGAGAGAAAAAACAGGTTTTTTCCCCCTCAAAAGGTAATTTTTATTAATTTTGATAATATCAAAATGTGTGTGTGTGTGTGCGTGTGTGTGCGTGTGTGTGTGTGTGTGTGGTATATGTTACTAGGGATTGAACACAGGGGCAAGCTACACCTCTAGCTTTTTATTTGTTTTATTTTGTTTTGAGGCAGGGTCTCGTTAGGTTTCTGAGAATCTGGCTAGGTTGCAGAGGCTGGCCTCGAACCTGCGATCCTCCTGCCTCAGCCTCCCATGTACTGGGGTTACAGGCGTGTGCCACTGTGCCTGGCTTTAGGCTGCAGAGCTGAGACCCCAATCCAGGGCTGAGAACCCCAGAGTTGCTCCCAGGGCCCCCCTTACCCTTGCTGCCTCCTTAAGGGGCTTTCTGAAAACAAAAAGGAGAAGCGGGTCAGTTGGGCTGAACAGAAGTTGAGCCTGGTGTGGAGTGAAGAACGAATGCTTTTTCTGCCACAACGGCAGGCTTTGGTGGCACCCATGATGGGCCAGCAGCTGTCCTGTCAGACCTTCAAGGAGGTCAGTTACCCCAGAACACAGGCTCCACCATCGGACCTATTTGGCAAAAGTGTTGCATGGAATCCACACCAGGCCGGCTGGTGCCAGCACACCCCTTTGAGCCACTGCCCTGCCCACAATTCCCTGTGTGCAGCCAGAGGGACAGGGGGCTTCTGAACTGCCTGAGTTTGGGGCAGGAAGGGGAAGGCTGAGACCCTTCCATACAAGTACTGGGATTAGACCTGCGTCCCCATACTGTGCCTTGGAGCCAGGCACGGTGGTGCACACCGGTAACCCCAGTACTTGGGAGGCTGAGACAGAAGGATCACAGGTTCAAGGCCCCTCAGTAACTTAGCTAGATCCTGACTCAAAACAAAAAATAAGAAGGGCTGGGAGTATAGCTCAGAGGTAGAATGCCCCTGGGTTCAATCCCCAGTGCCACACACACACACAAAAGGCAGCCAGGACAGGACACCAGCACAATCCAGACATCTCAGGGGTTGCATGCAGAGCAATGATTTTGCACCGCTATTATTTTCCAATTATTATTTAAAATTTCCACCAAAATAATGCAAGTATAGATTTAAATAATGAAATAATACCTAATACCCCCCCTCCACACACACACACACACACACAAATACACACACCCTCTACCGTTCTGGCCTTCCTGTGTTCTCAAACTCGACCTGCGGATCCCTGCCTCAGGGGCTTCCCTGCGGCCCCAGCTGCCTGAGAGCTCTCTGCTGACTCGTCCAGGCCTCCCTGACCACCGGGGCAAAGGCACCTGCTCCCGGTCACCAGCGCGGGCCCCTGTGCCTGGCACAATCTGAAAGGACCACGTGCAGCTGCTCGCTTGTTCACTGCTATGATTTGGACACGTCTGGGGTGTGTTCTCCAAGGGCCCCTGCGTAGGAAGCTTGGTCTTCAGCGTGCTGATGTGAGAAGTGGTGGATCTCAAAGATGCGGGGGCCCTGGAAGGAACTCATGTTAGTTCTCACAAAAGGATTTTTTTGTTTTTGCTTTGTTTCGTTTTGTTTTTATGGCACTGAGGTTGGGACCCAGGGGCATTCTACCTCTGAGCTACACTCCCAGTCCTTTTTATTTTTTATTTTGAAACTGTCTCGCTAAGTTGCTGAGGGTCCCACTAAATTGCTGAAGCTGGCCTTGAACCTGCAATACTCCTGTCTTAGCCTCTCAAGTACTGGGATTAGACCTGCGTCCCCATGCCTGGCTACAAGAGGGTTTTTAGAAAAGCCAGACGGCCCCTCCCCCATCTCCCTGGCTTCCTGTCTTTCCGTGTGACCTTCCCCTCTCAAACGCTCCCCTATCCCCACCATGATGCCATCCTCCAGGATGAGATGCAGCCAAGGAGGACCCTCCCTAGAGCCAGTGCCCTGCTTTTTGGACTTTCAGCCTTCAAAACAGTGACCTAAATAAGGCTCTTTTCATTATACACTACCTGGCCCCAGGTATTTTGTTATAGCAACAGAAATGGGCACATCCAGCTGTATTGTCACTCTGCTCCCACTAGCATGCCAGCGACACACGGGCAGGCCCAGGCTGTCTCACTCACTGTTGTGTCCTGTATGTCTAGAGTAGAGCCTGGGACGAGGTCTCTTCTCACTGAATGTTTGTCAAAGAAAAAGGAATGAAGAAGGAAGGAGGGACAGACAGAGAGCCACAGCCTCCAAGGTCCACCTCTTCCCTTCCTCTGCTTCTGGCCAAGAGCGCCCAGCTCTTATCCATGAGCCGGTCCAAGCCCAGCAGCTGCTCTTCTGGGACAGTGTGGAGGGTGAGTAGGGAAGGAGCCCTGGTAGCTTCTCCCAGCCCCCGGCCTGTCTCAGCTCACACAGCACGAGGTGGCCAGAAAGGCCTACTTTGCTCCCCTGGCCTGGCAGCGATTCCCCAGTGTCTCGTCCTCGGGAGGCGGCAGGACTCAGGGGTTAAGAGCATGGGCTCTGATGTCAGACACATCTGCACCGGGATCCTGGATCCATCGCTTAACCCTTGAGATGGTCATTTACCAGCTCCAAACCTCAGTTTCCCCATCCATAAAGCAGTACGATCTCGGCAATGCCGTGAAGTTCAAACAGCATGCGGTTACCAGGTCATCCATGGGATCCCTCCTTCCCCCCACCCCCACCCTCCTGTTTTGTTCCTACGTGGCAGCTGAGGTCCAAAGCTGAGGACAGACGTTGTCAGGGATCAATATTTTCAAGAAACAGAATGTCTTTGTCCACTCTATGCTACTATAACAGAACACCTGAGGCTGGGGAATTAATAACGAATGGAGATTTCTTTCTTGAAGTTTTGGAGGCTGGGAAGTCCAGGATCCAGAGGCTGTGGCCTGGCAAGGGCCTTCTTGCTGCATTGTCGCATGGCAGGAAATGGTAGGGAGGAGAATGCAAAAGAGGGGCAAGCTTGCTTTTATATCAAACCTGCTCCTGCGATTGTGACATGGATCCTTCACGAAGGCAGAGCCCTCACGATCTGATCACCTCTCAAAGACCTCGCCTCTCAACTGAAGATTAAGTTTCCAGCACCTGATTTTTGAGGGACACATTCAAACTGTAGCAGAGCGACTGGGCATGGTGATGCATGCCTGTAATCCCAGTACTTGGGAGGTTGAGACAGGAGATTTGCAGGTTCCAGGGCAGCTTCAGAAACTTAGTGAGGCTCTCAGGAACTTAGTGAGACCCTGTTTCCAAATAAAAAATAAAATAGGGCTGGGGTGTTGCTCGGAGATAGAATGTCCCTGGGTCTAATCTCCAGTACAAAAAAAAAAAAAAACTGTAGCAGGGAGATTCTGAGAGAACTGCATAGAAAGATTGGGGATGCTGGCAAGGAGGAGGAAAGTGACATCTTAGTTGCTGGTCGGATGCAGGCTGAGCTGGAGAGCCCCAGATCTACCTCGACACCCCAACACCCCCATAAGAGAGAAGCCTGGGCAGTGAGTGTCCATGGAGCCTGGGGAAGTGGGTAATGTGTTTTTATTTTAACCCCTCTCCCTCATCACAGAGTAGAAGATGAGTACCAGCTCACCATGGTCACCATAATGCACAGCCCCAGCTGCTGCCTGGACCGTGAACTTGGTCACCTCTGACTGCAGGAGCTGGACCAGGCTACGGCATTGTGCTGGGTATCTGTTTGTGTCGGTATATAGACGTGTCTGCACTGTTTGGGGGTGCTGGGGCTGGAACTCGGGGCCTCAAGAGCACCAAGCAAGTGCTCTGCCGCTGGGCTGCCTCCCCAACCCGAGGCGTACTCTTCTTTATCTTCTGTTGCTCAAAAAGCACCCATTCTTTTTCAATTTCAACAGAAGTCCCCCATGAAGGATTTTTTTTTTTTTTTTTTTTTTTTTTTTGGTCCAGGGGTACTCTACCTCCAAGCTACTCCCTCAGCCCTTTTTTGTTTTTGTTTTTGTTTTTGTTTGGAAACAGGGTCTGGCTAGGGTGCTGAAAGCCTCACTACATTGCTGAGTGAGGCTGTACATGAACCTGCGATCCTCCTGTCTTGGCCTCCCAAGGACTGGAATTTTGATCGCTACACACCGCTTTCCCTCCCTTCCTCGGAATGCCGACTGATTCAGAGCTCTCTGAACCTGTGTCTCCTGAATTGCAATTCCTAAGATCCCACATGGAGTCCTGTTTACTTGTTCAGTTTCTGAGATTGGGCTGATTGTGTACCTGATGAGGTGCTCCAATGGCTGAGAGGCTCTGCGGGGTGCACGAGCAGGCACAGGGCCCTGGGTGAAGCCGAGGGCGATCGCTTGAATAATAAACACAGCACAAGCCGGGCGTGGTGGCGCATGCTTGTAATCCCAGTACTCGGGAGGCTGACACAGGAGGATCACAGGTTCCTGGCCAGCCTCAGCTACTTAGTGAGGCCCTCTAAAACTTAGTGAGACCCTGTTTCAAAATAAAAAATAGGGCTGAGGATGGAGCTCAGAGGTAGATGACCCTGTGTTCCATCTCCAGTGCCGAAAATAAATAATCATAGCATAATAAGGGTGATAGCAGCCAGCTCACATGCCGCCTCGTGCATTCCATGTGGCAACTCCTGGGCTCCATGACATCACCACTGCACTCCTTCCTCAGCGTCCGCAGGGACTGGATCCAGCACCCCCTTCAGGTACCGAAATTCAGGGATGCGCGAGTCCCTTGTATAAAATGGCAGGGTAAGCCAGGTGTGGTGGTGCACACTCGTAACCCCAGTACTTGGGAGGCTGAAACCAGAGGATCTGGGTTCCCGGCCAGCCTCAGCTACTTACCTAGGCACTCTGAAACTTAGTGAGACCTTGTTTCAAAATTAAGAATAAAAAAACAGGGCTGGGGGTATAGCTCGGAGGTAAAGTGCCCCTGGGTTCAATCCCCAGTACCACACACACACACACACACACACACACAAATGACAAATGACAGGGTATTTACATAAAACACAGTATTTACACGTTACATAGTATTGTCATGGTGGGAACTGTGGGTTGGAAAAGAACTTCCAAGACAAAGAGTAGAGCTACAGACCGGTTTGTTTAGGAAAACAAGAACTACACTCTGAAGGGAGAAGGTGGGCCATCTCCAGATGGAGGGGTGCATTTGGGGGTTCCTGGCTCCTTTCTCTAGGGGACTTTGTGAGGGGTGGGGAGGAGGAGATGTGTGAAGATGGCCTCAGTTCAGTAGTCACAGGTGATTCAGGGTGTCTTGGTCAGCTCCCGGGTCCCGATAGGCCCTTCAAGGACATGTGGGACTCTGTTACTTTGTGACACAGCTGTTCTTGGGGTTGCAATACGGCAGGTGGGGCTATTGGGGTCTGCAGTCAGAATGCTCATTCTCGGGGCTCCCTGAAGCCTCCCTGGCTGCCTCCTAAGGTTAAGCAAGGCGCCACCAGTATTGCATATAGTACACATCCTCCCGTATACGTTAAATCATCTCCGTGTGACTTACAATGCCTAATACAATGTAAATGCTATACAAAGGGTCGTTGTATTGTTTAGGAAAGAATGATAAGAAAAAGAGTCTGCACATGTTCCGGATAGATGCAATTCCCCCCCCCCCACTCCTTCGATGGTACTGGGGATGGAACTCAAGGGCCTTCTACCTCCAGGCTACACCCCCAGACTTATTTTTTATTTTTCAATTTGAAAACAGGGTCCCTTTAAGTTGCTGAGGGCCTCACTAAGTTACTGAGGCTGATCGAAAACCTGCAATCCTCCTGCCTCAGTCTCCCATGTACTGGGATTATAAGCATGAGCCACCATGCCCGGCTAGGACAGATGCCTGCTTTAAAAATATTTTTGATTCATGGTTGATTGAATACAAGGATATAGAATCTGCAGATAGGAAGGGATGACTGCATTATATTAATATGATTATCTTCATATTAAAGATGAGGGAACAGAGACTGAGGGTGGTAACTTGACCAAAGTCACACAGCAGAAGGCAAGAAGTGAGGATTTGACCCCAGGCCTTTGGAATTCTGAGTCTGTAGCTTACTGCCTGCCTGCCTTCCTCTCTCTCTTTCCCTCTTTCCCTCCTTCTCTCTTTCTCCCTCCCTCCCTTCCTTCCTTTTTTCCTTCCTTCCTTCCTTTTCTTCTTTTTTTTCCTGGCACTGGAGATTAAACCCAGGGGAATTCTACCACCAAGCTACATCTCCAGACCTTTTTATTTATTTGGGGGGAACAGAGTCTGGCTAAATTGCCTAGGCTGGCCTTAAGCGTGTGATCCTCCTGCCTCAGCCTCCTGAGTCACTGAGATTACAGGTGTGTCCCACCAAGCCTGGCTTATTTTTATCTTTTGCAGTGCCAAGGATTGAACCCAGAGCCTCGGGCGTGCTAAGCACATGCTGTACCACTGAGCTATGTCCTAATCCCTTGTCACCTTGTTTCTTAAGAAATGAAATCATTTCCTGTCTGCACCCCAGGGAGTTAAATGCCCCTATATACAGTCACTTAGTAGGTGCTCAGGAAATGTGGGCTCCCTGGCCCCCCCTCCCACTGACCTGGGCCATCACCCCATGACCTGGGATCCTCCTTTGAATCCTGGCTCTGTGTGTGGCTGTTGAAACCGTGCACTTTCCACTCCCCAGTCTCAGAGTCCCACCTGCAAGACGAGGGTGGCTGTGTCAACTCCCCTCTAGGAGCGACCTGCTAGGAGGCCACTGCTCTCTCTGCCTCCTCCGAGGCTCCCCACTCTCCCAGTCTGTGTGTGTGCGCATACTCATGTGTCAGAATCACAGGCGCTGTCCCAAAGAGGGAGCCATATGGAACAGGACAGAAGGTAGAGGCAGAAGGTGGCCAGGCAGCCCAGGACCGCCTCACCATCCACAGGTCCCCTGCACCTGCCGGCCTGTCCTGACTCCTAGCACCAGCAGTGCGGAGTGAGGGTCAGATGCAGCAGGCCCAATGACCCTCAGGCCACCACATGGACCTGGGCTGGCCTTCTTTCTCTCCGGCAGCACTGTGCACGTCTCAGCCATCACCGAGCATCTCTGGCTCTGAAAGGGATAAAAATAACCTCCCTCTCACAGGTGCCAGTATCCAGGGGATATAGGAGAGACTTGTAGGGGTGCAAGAGATGAATCCTAGTCGGGCACAGTGGCACATGCCTGTAATTCCAGTACTTTGGGAGGCGGAGACAGGAGGATTGCAGACTCAAAGCCAGCCTCAGCAACTTAGCGAGGCCTCAGCTACTTAGTGAGACCTTGTTTCAAAATAAAAAGGTCTGAAGTGTAGCTCAGAGGTAGACTACTCCTGGGCTCAATCCCCAGAGAGAGAGAGAGAGAGAGAGAGAGAGAGAGAGAGAGGCCCTGGTGCCCAGCCTGGGACAAGCTCACCTCTCCTGTCCACTCCTGGCTCAGACCACCTTCATCCTTTCTACATCAAGGATCAGCTGAACTCCCAATCACCATCTGCTCCAGACTCGCCAAAACCAAGCCACCGAGGCTACCAGTTACACGCCACAGAGCCTGTATCAGTAATAGCACAAAGGCCCGCTCTTCACTGAGCAACTACTGCAATCCAGGCTGGAAGCTAAACATTACTCTACCCCCATGATCTCCCATGGTCCTTCACCAACCCTGGAGGAATTCATACGGACCCCACTGTATAGATGAGGACAGAGCCTGAGTGACAAGCCCCAGGTCCTGTGGCTGGACGTCGGAGGGGAAGCGTCTCTGAAACATTAGATGTAGTTCTGTGGCTGAATATTGTTTCTGAGTTGCCGTGAGCAGAGGGGGAGTCGGCACTGCATGTTTCCTAGTGCTTAGCGATGGCCCAGCACTGAGGAAGGAGCCGTGTGTGAACCTGGATCTGCTGAGTCTGCTTCTCAGGACTGAGTGTCCCCAGCATCTCCAGAGCCGCCTGGGACTGGGAAGAAGGCAGAGGTGAGGTGCCCAGGAAGACACAGGCTGGCTCCCTCTGCTGGACATGCTGAGCCTGAGCCGGGCTGGGGTGGAGGTCCAGCCATCTGTGGGTGTGGGTCATACATGGGATGTAGCTCATCGAACACAGCACTTGCCCAGTACGCACAAGGCCCTGTGTTCAATTCCCAGCACTTCAAGAAAATTAAGAAGTCAAGTCTGCGTAGGGGGAATGCACGAGTCCCATCTCCCCAGGGCAGAAGTTAACAGTCACGCGCCAGCCTCCCCTGGCGGCAACGCAGACTCTGCCATCAGATGTACCCACGTGTTTCTAATTTGGGAGGGCAGGAAATCTCCTGGAATAGGAGGCAGAGCCTGGTGAAGGCCACCAAGATTTTAGAGTCAGGTCAATGGAGTTATTTCCTCATCCCAGACTGATTCTCTACAGAAATTCTGAGCAGCCTGCTGTGTGTGTGTGTGTGTGTGTGTGTGTGTGTGTGTGTGTGTGTGTGTGTGTGTGTGTCAGGCTGGGGCTTGAATCCAGGGGAGTTCTACCCCTGAGCTACACCCTTAGCCCTTTTTAAACTTTTTTTTTTCTTTAACTTTGAAACAGGGTCTTGCTAATTTGCTAAGAATCTTGCTAAGTTACTGAGGCTGGCCTCCAATCTTCCATCTTCCTGTCTCAGCCTCCCAAGTACTAGGCTTACAGGTGTGGGCCACCATGCCTGGCTCCTGCTGTTCTTTAATAAAGTCCTAAATCTGGGTCTGCTGGTTAGGACCAAAGAATGAGAGATTATAATACTGTTTGAGCTATTTAAATTTTATTTCACATTTGAATTTCTTTTGTGCTGAAAACCTTGCTTGCTAATTATATTAATATACTTGTCTCAAAATATTAATGAAAATATGATCTGCCAAAGTGATTATGACCATCCTTTAATATTGTTCAAGTGCTTTGGCCTCTATCTCTCTCTATTGTGAAGTCACTTGAAATTTTCTTATGGCTACAGACAGGACACCACACTCATAGGGTACTGGCCTACTTTTCCTTTTGTTTTTCTCTGAATTTTATAGATCTTGAAATTAAATTGATTTAATATTATCCAATAGCTATGGAAACATGTGGATAAAGCCCAGTGTTTACTTCCATCCCTAAACTTTGCTCAATACTCCTCTCTCTTTCTCTCTATTTTAATTGACAGATAAAAACCTGGACAGAATTTCTAACTGGCAAATTTCAAATATATTTTTCCCACCATTAGTTTTCCAGAGCAAGATGAGATCAGTTATAAAAATAGGTACATTTTGTGTGCATCTGAATCAAGCTGGGATAGAGCCCTTTTTGTCAGAGTAGCCACACTACACACACACACACACACGTGTGCACACGTGTTTTTACTGTCACGTGAGGCACCTGTGGCTTCCCTTCTGCTCGAGGGTTTTTGTTGTCCCTGCCTCTACCTAGGTCTTGATCTAGTGTCTGTCACAGAGTAGAGCCTCAGGTATGGCAGGTGAAGGACTGAGGGGCCCATGAGCATCCCTGAGCTGGGGTGGAGTGTGAGGTCACATACCCACAGCCCACTCAGAAGGGAGACCATGACCCTGTCCACAGAGAAAGCCCAGGAACCTCCTGCTCAGTGCCAGGGCCTCTTCTGAATGCAGCCACTCCTGGGTCACCTGCAAACTGCTCTCCAACCCCCAGGGGAAGCAGAACCAATAGAATGCAGGACTGTAGTGCTCCCAAAGCAAGCTGCCTTCTGGCATACATTGATAACTCAATACTAAAAGGGAACAAGGGGACTGGCCCTCAAAGGGAAGGATGAGGACTCAGCAGACATGGCTACTATGGGCCCTGAAGGCATGCAGCATTATTGGCTTCCTTTCCTCCTGCAGCACTCTGAAAAGTGCCCTGCACCAGCAAGGGAAAGGCCTAGGCAGTCACAGCGCCTCTGCTGGCAGCAGAGGGAAGGGCGGGATCTGAAACCCTAGAGACCTCGTCTGAATTTCTGGCCTACATTCCAGTTGCAACCCTGGGCACGGCGGCGTGTAACCTCTGGGCCTCGCTGTCCTTCTGGTTCAATGGGAACAGTGACAAAGGTCCTGTCTCCTTGAGTCACAGAATGCGAGGTGAGCGGAGGGGCTTCCCAGGCCCTGAACTCTGAGGTCTTGGTTTCCTGCTTGGCTGAGGCGACTGTGAGCATTGGCACAGCGCAAAGAAGGAACCCCCAGGTTTGCCAGAGAGGGCCGTGTGGCCTTGGGCAAATCACATCCTACTCTGAGCTCCACTCTCCTCATAGCAAGTACTGCTCGGTAGTCAGGGAATCCTAAGGGGGTGAGTGGGTGCCTGGCAGAGGCAGACCCTTGGCTGGTAGCCTCTGTGCAGGGGAGGGGGACCATCTTTGGAAATGCCGCAGGGGAGATCATTAATGTACTAGGAGACCCAGAGATTCCCTACTGCGGCCCTCCCCTGGAGGGCTGGGTGAGGGGAGGATTAAGATGCTGAGCACATCTGCCTCTGAAACGGAATCACTTCTACTCGAGTGTCCTTCAGAGGCCGAGAGCAAGGTCACCGTGACTCCCCACACTCAGGAATCAGCAGCCAGGAGTCGGCAGGGAAGGGAGTGGAGGCAGGTGCAGGGCTCCGCCATCCTCAGGGGTCCAGGAACTCACCCCAAGGCTAGCCCACATACCAGCGTGGGTCGGAGAACAGGCCCAGGTATTCCACACAGGCCGCCTCCATCAGATCAGCTCCAGCTCCAGGTGGAAACTGTGGGCAGCGGGGGTGTCCAGGGTCATGAGACCCTCCCAAAAGGTATAGTATGTGCAGAGGTCTGGGGGGCAGGCCCCGCCACACATGTAATATGACCTTATTCCTGCTGAAAGTCAGGGGTATGTGGATAGTGTATGTACAGAAATGCAAAGAAGGATCTGGAAGGTGGTCACCCACTGAGGGTTATTAAATGAGTTGGGAGACTACTTTTCTTCTTTTTATTTACCTATAAATAATACATATTATTTCTAGACTAAAGAAAGGGGGAAAAACCCT
This sequence comes from Graphiurus murinus, assembly GCA_004027655.1. Taxonomy (NCBI): domain Eukaryota; kingdom Metazoa; phylum Chordata; class Mammalia; order Rodentia; family Gliridae; genus Graphiurus; species Graphiurus murinus. Next base: position 174,439 of record PVLC010000821.1, read on the forward strand.
AAGCTGATTATTTGGGGGGAGGATGGGGGTGGCTGGAGCTGGAACTCAGGGCTTTGTGCATGCTAGGCAAGCACTCTACTGCACTTTTTTTGGGGGGGTGGGGGTAGTGGTACCAGAGATGGAATCCAAAGGCCTTCTACCTCTGAGATACATGCCCAGACCTATTTTACTTCTTATTTGGAAACAGAGTCTTGCTAAGTTACCAAGAGTCTCACTAAATTGCTGAGGCTGGCTTTGAACCTGAGATCTTCCTGTCTCAGTCTCCCAAGTTCTGGGATTACAAGTATGTGACACCATGCCTGGTTCCTAGCACTAATTTTTAAAGAGAAAATTTGCTT
>PVLC010000822.1:0-74524 GCA_004027655.1 Graphiurus murinus
CGGTACTGGGGATTGAACTCAGAGGCATTCTACCTCCGAGCTATACCCTCAGCCCTATTTTTTATTCTTTATTTTGAGACCGAGTCTCACTAAGTTGCGGAGTGCCTCACTAGGTAGCTGAGGCTGGCCGCGAACTCGGATCCTCCGGTCTCAGCCTCCCGAATGCTGGGATTACAAGCGTGAGCCACCACGCCCGGCTTCCAGAAGTCAAGTTTTATTCACTGAATTGTAAGCGGTTCCTGTTCTCTTAGTATTTAAAAAATGCTTTTGAGCATTGCTTTCAAGTGGCATACTCATTTAAAGGGTGTGTATGTGTGTATGTTACATGTTATAGGAGTATACCCAGAGAGAAGCACTTAGTTGTAGGCTAAAATTGAACATTATCTTGAGAACCCTTTTGTATGTGTGTGTGTGGAGGGGGTGTACTGGGGATGGAACCCAGGGGTGTTTTACCACTGAGCTATATCCCCAGCCCTTTTTATTTTTATTTTGAGACAGGGTCTCACTAAGTGGCCCAGGCTGGCTTCAAACTTGTGATCCTCTTGTTTTAGCCCCCCAAGAACTGGGATTATACATGTGTTCCACCGTGCCCAGCTCTAAGAACCCTTCTTAACTTACGAGGTTTATTAAAAACCAATGATCAGGAAATCTCCCCTTTCATTTTGAGATTATGTCAATCAAGAAAGTCACAACTGAGGATAAGTCCCACTGACTCTGAGATTTCTTATCTTGGTTTTTCTTTGTATGAACTAGGTGTTGGGGGCCCAGGGCTGGGGATGATGGGGCTCCTCATGAACTATTGATCATTGATCAGTGTTGACTATTGGTTTTAACTTGCAAATGTGAGTTGCATATAAAGTGAATTTACAAGGAGCATTATGGAATCTGTCAAAGTACAGTAATTTTGCTCATGGTTTAGAGCTCTAGCAGGAAGACACTGTGATGTAGTTGAAAGAGCATTTAATTGGGAATCGGGACACTTAGAGCCTCATTCTGGCTCCGCTGCTAACTCCATTTGCCATCTGAGTGAGCCATATCACCTGCTGTCTGAGGAAGGAGGTGCGAGTGAAGTCCAGTGTGGCCAAGAACCACACAGGCCTCTGGAGCAGAGCCTCCTGCTTCCTTCCTGTTCGTCCCTCCTGTGGACCAAAGATCTAGGAGGACTCCTTCTCCTTAAAGGGCATTGTCTCCCCTACCCCCTGGGGTTTTCCTGTTCAGGAGTTTTTCATGTAGCCAGCAGATACTCAAGATAATCTGTTGTACTGGGCAGGGACCCACCGGACAAGCTTTGCTTTAAGAGCCCTGTGGCTTTGGAGGTTTGACAGGAGTAGCGTCTGACAATAGCTGACATTTACTGAGCACATACTGTGTCCAGCACCATTTCAAACACTCTGAATGCATTAACTGATTTAACAGTCACAGGATCCCTCTCCATAGGTGCAGTGTTTATCTCAAAGAGAGAGAAACCAAGGCTCAAAGAGGCAATGACTTGCTTTGGGTGTCAAAGCCAAAAAATGGCACTACTGGCAAGAGGTTTTGAATACCTACAGGCCAACTGTGGGTCTTTGCCAGATCGATTCCCTGGGGAGCACTTATGGACTCTCTCAGCCACAGCCACTCTCCAGGCTGGCCGAGCTGGTTGTTGTATGGGATGGATCCCCACAACCACCTCTCCTGCTGTAGTGGCAGGAGCCTGGCCTCACACCACTGCCAACCTCCCCTGCCCAGCCTCCCAGCAGATAGTGCATTTAAGAGACCAAGAGTTCCATTGCCTCTCAAGCAGGTAATTTGCATCCAGAAGCAACTTAAAGCTCCCCACTTCACATCTGCAGGGTTCCTGATTTAGCCCAGCAGGCCCTCCAGGGCCCCTGTTTGACCTGCATTTATTCATCTACTCACTGACCTGCACTGTGAGTGCTATGAAGAGGACCTCCTATGAAGAGTGGCTGTGGCAGAACATTCCAGGCTTGATTGTTCAGGGATAGCTCAGCTCCTGTTGAGGACCTAGTCTTGGATGCAGCGGGGCCTCAGCTCCCGACACCACGCACCAGCCTCGGCATTGTGGCATGGGAATGTTGCATTCATAAGATACAGGGTATACTTCTACTTTAAAAGAGTTTTCCAATGAACAAGCCCTGCACACGTTTCTCCCAAGAACTTCTTGATGCAGGGAGCGGCACAGCCACCTCCAAATCCACTGAGCCACACCCACAGTCCTCACCCAGGGTATACTCAGAGGGATATAGTTATTTTATACACCAAACCAGGTATGGGGTTTAAATGTTTTAATATGAAATATTTCTAGCATGCTCAATAGTGTAGAAAACAAAACAAGTTTAAATTGTTAGACTTTAACATTTTGTCCTTCCATCCTATCCTGCTCCCTTCTTTCTCAGATGTAAACACCATCCTAAAAATTGATGTTTTGTTTCTATATGTTTTGTGCATTCATAAATATTGTATTGTTATATATGTTTTTACCTTCTATGGAAGCACGTATGTATCCTTTTAGGCTTTGCCTTTTTGCCCAGTGTTCTTGTCTAGAGATTGGACCTGCATATCTAGTCCACTCATGTAAGCTGTGACAGTGTTCCACTATGTGCACAAACCCATATGCTACTTAGAGAGCAAGGGGACTTTGGTTTTGGTTGTGTCCCTTCCTTCTCAGATGCTTCCTGGGAGTGACTTTCGGGCTCTCCCAGGGTGGGCAGTATCCCTGCTCACAGGCACTCACACAGTCAGTGTGGCCAGGTGTCCTCAGCTGGCTGCTCTTAGCCTGGGTGAGCCCCTGTACCTGTTCCAACCACATCTTCAATGGCACTTGAAGTTAGCTGGTTTTTGCTCTTCCAGTGAATGTGAAATGTAATCTCATTTCCCTATTTCTGCTGTAGGTGAACCTCTCATTGTACAGTGCCTGGCCTGTTTACAGTTTCTTCTTCTGTGTCTTTCCTGCTTACCTCCTTCACACATCTTCCTACCTGGCCATCTGCTGCCTTCTTACCCACCAGCAGGGAATCCTCACATTCCCAGTCTGAGCTGTGTTGAGTGTGCTTTGTGGACATCTCCTCCGAGGACATTTCTCCCAGGCTTCTGCTTGGCTTGTCCCCACGCTTATGCTGCCTTTGTCATACAGAATATGTTCATTTTTATGCATGTTCCATGTATGGCTGGCTTATTCTATTCTTTTTTTTTTTACACCTTATTTCAGAGTCTCCCAAAAGCTGATGCTTTCATACTCCATGGTGCTTTGCTTTTTTTTTTTTTTCCCCCACAAGGGGCCTGGGGTTCATCTGTGTGGGTGATGATGGGTGGCACCCAATTTTATCCTTTTGAATTGAAAGCTCCTTGTCATTCCCAGAACCATCTCCCATCCAGTTGCCCTCAGGACCCTTCAGTACTCTGTCACTTTTGTGCTCTGTTTCCAGGCTCCCTGTTCTGGCTTGACCCTGCACTGTTTGGATTATTGATACTGTTTGGATTATTGATCTGGAAGGGGTGGCCCTGTGCTCATTGCTGTTCCCCTGCCCCCCACCATGGTACTGGGGATTGAACCCAGGGGCAGTCTATCTCTGAGCTATACCCCCAGCCCTATTTTATTTTGAAATAGGGTCTTGCTAAGTTGCTGAGGGTCTTGCTAAGTTTCTGTGGTTAGCTTAGAACCTGTGATCCTCCTGTTTCAGCCTTTTAAATACTGGGATTACAGGTGTGCACCACCGTGCCCAGCTTGCTCATTGCTTTTCAATATCATCTAGACCATGTTTGGCATTTTATTCATTCTCCCATGTAACTTTTACTATCATTTATTGAGTTCAACTTAGAAAATTTTTATTTCTTAAGTGGAATTTTGAAATGAATTTTTATTGGGATTTCATTGAATTATAGATTTGGAGAGACCTGATGAAGTGTTCATAGTTTTGATGGAGTTATTTTAGATATTATTTTTCGGTGGATTTCATTCCATGTGTGACCCAAGGGAACCATGAAAACTGTGTAGACTTCATTTACTCTAGCTCATTGTGTGGATACAAAATAGTCAAAATTGAAGGATTGATCATTTAAGTCTGGAGCCAGGCATAAAAATAAACCCCACTCTGTTATCATAGGTGGCTGTGATTAAGATCAGGCAAAAGGTCGACTCTGGGCCTCCCAACATTGACAGTTTCCTTCAGAAGATTAAGTACTGCTTCATCTTTGGCCCAGGTCATCAGTAGCTTAAAGCTATTACTGTCTATTGGCTGTTTGGTTTGTCTGAAATATGTGGCTGGTCTCAGCCTATTTCCCTGGGGTCTGGTGTGTTCACATAATCAAAAGTGCCAGGAACCCATATTATGTGTGTGTGAGTGTGTGTGAGTGTGTGTGTGGGGGAGCACATACATGCACACATGCATATGTGTTCACACCAGCTGCTTCTGGGGAGGAATTCACAGTGCCAGAAACATAGAGATGTGCTTTTGCGCCCTTGTACTTTAAAATGTCTGTGCTTTATTAGTGGGATGTCTTCAAGCTGATTTTGGAGATAGACTTGTTCACAGTTTCATGTGTCCTGGAAGATGACCATTTGAGAAGCTGTCGAGCACTGGCAAAGTGAAGACAAATGAAGAGCCCTTCTCTGTGGATGTGTGCACAGGGATTTTCGTCAACCCTGAACCATTCCCATGACCTAGTCAGAGAAGGGCAATGGCTTCTATTTCCTTGAATTAAAAATCGATGACAAGTATAGTTTTATTTATTTTGTTTACATATAAGACAACCTATAAAAAGTATTTAAATGATTGCTTTGCCACAATAAAGGAAAAATGCTGCTTCTAACAGAAAGTCAGATCAATGAATATGTGCATATGGGGATGAAGAAATTAAAGTAAAAAATATGATCAGGGTAGGTTGGGATAGTAAGTTAGCAACAGGACATGTGGTTTTACTTTTTGCTGCTGTAAGATAAGGGAATGTGGTATTTATATTTTTCTTTTTACTGAAATAAGATTTTGAGATACACTTTTGTTTGAAAAAATCCACTGGGACTTGAAACTATAAAACGGTTGACTGTATATTAATTTTCTTGATTGTAAGTGTGGGAAATGAATGCATTGCTAACCCTTTTAAGTAAAGTAACTGATATGGTAGAACCAGAAGAGCTGAGAGTCATTTTTACTCTAAAATTCTTTCTGCATTAACACATCTGCAGTGTTGAGGAATATATGGAAAATTGAAATAGTGCTTCTATCCTGCTGTGTCTCCAGTGTGTCAATAAATCACCTTTTTTTCCTTTTAAAATGTCTGGCCTTGTAATTTATGTATGCATAACCCATTACTAAATTCATAGTAGGTGTTTTAGTTGGCAGGCATTATTCCAGGGTTTCCGAAGAGCTTAAAAAAAAATATACAGAACCTTTGTTAGTATTTATACTTAAGTGGACATTTTAGTTTTTTTTTTTTAAACAATGAACTATATTTTAGAAATTTGGAGCTATTTACCTTTTCCTTAGGCAAATAATATTAAATCCATATCCTTACTTTATCAGTTGTCATGGATTTCTTAATGGACTTTATGGTTTTTTTTTTCTTTTTAAATTAAAACTGGCAGGAGCAAATGATTCTGATATTAAGATCACTATAATCATCAGTAGACTTTATGTTGCATAGAAAAATAAAAATTTAGCCAGGCGTGGTGGCGCACGCTTGTAATCCCAGCATTCGGGAGGCTGAGACCGGAGGATCCGGGTTCGCGGCCAGCCTCAGCTACCTAGTGAGGCACTCTGCAACTTGGTGAGACTCGGTTTCAAAATAAAGAATAAAAAATAGGGCTGGGGGTGTAGCTCGGAGGTAGAATGCCCCTGAGGTCAATCCCCAGTACCACAAAAAAAAAAAAAAAAAAGAAAAAGAAAAAGAAAAATTTCAGTTTTTGTAATTTTTAAATTTCTTAACTGCAGTCTGCTGCTTGACTTAGAAAGTCAAGTTGAATATATTCATTCATTTACTCCACTCGTTGCTTCTTGAACAGAAATAGAAATGTTCAGGGTTTGTTCACATACTTGTGGCTTACCTTTGAGACTTTCTAATTTTCAACCAGACATTTGAAAATAACCATGATGTCTTCTAGCCTTCACTTAGAAAAACTTTTAGAGCTTTATGACTTTGAAATTATTTTTTAAAAAGTGATTTCTGTTTTCTACTGTATATGTTTAAAAAAGTGACTTTAGGGTTGTGAAAAAGCCAGAAGGGCCATTTATGGTTTGCTGAGGAAGTTAGCTTTATTTGACTATTCATTCCTCCCTCCTCTGCCCCCGCCCCACCAGCTGCTTAATTATGTTTTCAGTGTCCAGCTGTGGAAATCACAGTGGCCAATCAGAAGAAGAATTGTTCTTGCCCAAGCAGCCTTCCCTAGATGTCAGAAGTCTGTAGCCTCTTCAGATTCTTTGTGAAATAGGAAGCACATTACTATTCACAGGGTGGCCAGGTGTCAGGCACACATTCAGAATTTAACATGCTCTATGTGATCTGCAAGTCCAGCCATGCAATATAAATTGGAAAATCTCTCTCTAACTTTCTCCCACCCAAGTTAGATATTAATGACAGTTTTGTTTTAAAGATAGCTATGTGACTTTTTGTTTTGGTTTTTGTGGTGCTGAGGATCAAATCCCCAGGGCTTGTTCATGTTGGAGTTTTTCATTATTTTGTTATCAGAGATGTGTGTTCTGGCTGTTGTGCTCTAATGACTGTCTCCACTTACAGAATAATTTTGTTTGGATTTACAACATGGCCCTTGCTTGTCTGTTTATAGAAACTGGGGGGAGGACATTTATTCCTGGGCAAGATGTGGGGTTGCAAGAGTCTGTCCTGCTGTACAAAGCTCAGCTCTCAGCTCAAGCCTTCCCTGACAGAAAGAAGGAAGCACCACCACAGCTGAGGAAGGTGAGAAATACATTTTATGGCACTTTGTGAAGTTCCTTTCACTCGCTTTGTGCACCTTGTCCTCCTGCTTCCTTGTCCTGGACCCACTGGCCACATGGTTGTGCCCCAGAAAGTGCTTCCACCAGGGAAAGGTGCTGTGCCAGGGCTGGGAATGGAAGAGGGAGGTGTTTATTGTCCCAAAGATGCCTTCCAGCTCCCACTGCAAGCTCCTTTCCAAAGCAAACTCGTGGTTTGCTTCAGGTCAGTTCTGACCAAAGTACAGTGGGGCTTGCCGTGTTCTCCAGGAATAGAAGGGGAAACAGCATCTTGTGGGAAGGGGGGTGGTGGTGGTTGGAGTTGTTCACTGAGTGGAGCCATGAAGGATACTTGAATGTGAGCTTCAGTGACAGATTGGACTTGGACACCATGGTGCATGGATGGACCAGCCCAGCTCCATTAGTCTTTTGTAATCCTGTGTCCTATAGTCAGCATGCTGGCAGGTCTGCTGTGTTACCTAGAGTCAGGGTGTGGTACCACGATGCTTTCAATGTCAAGTAGCAAATTAAAAAATCAAGAGGATGATGCCCAATGGATGTTTGGAGCAAGAGAAAGGGTTCTGGGGGATATGTAGGAGCCTGGGGCTGTCACCAGGTGTGAATAGTTCACAGGAGGACAGGGGAACAATGGTGAGGCTCACATCTCTGCTGGAGAATAAGGCTGAAGATTTTGGACCTCACTCTCAGGCTTTGCTGAGTTCCAGAGTGCACACACCAAGGCATAGCCAGTTCACATTTCAAATCGTTGCTGCTCACACTGGAGTGTAGAGATGTTTGGGACCAGGTGGAGCCAGGACAGCTTGGATGCTGTTATAGGGGACTCAGTGAGAAATGACACTTTTGAAACAAGGAAGTGGTGTTTACGTCTTATCCATGCAACAGATATCAATGTGTTGTGGTCTCCTGTGTGCCAGGCACTGTCTCCTGTCCTTGAGTCTGCAGCAGTGAACAGGGCACCAAGTCCCTGCCCTCGTGGCACTTACCTCCTGGTGGATAAGACAGATGGTAAAACAGAAGGTAGGAAAGTGATGGTCCAAGAGATGCAGGTGTAGTAGAGAGAGTGATCTTTGGAAATGCTTGCCTGAGAAGGATAAGAAGGGCAATATTGAAATTTCCAAGTAAGATCAAGGTCTTAGAATTTGGGAGGAGTTGGGATCGGGCTCTGGTTGGCCAGCAGAGTGTGGTCAGATAATGGAGCATGAGCCAGAAGGTCAGATAGCTTGCAGGTGTGCTCTGAGTTTTCCTGGAGAAGCAGGAGGAAAAATTGTCCTCCAGGGTGAGGAGGCCTCAGTGTGGGGCGAATGGACAGGAGAGGAAAGCATACCTAGGTGGCCTGGAGTGACTGAAGGCAGCCAGTGTTCTCCAGGGTAGTAGAAGGACCCTGAGGAGGTTGCGCAGGGGACCAGCCCTGCAGAGTCAATTGGACTCCTTACTTGGAGATTTTACTCACTTTGCTCTGTTAGGGCTTCCTGTCACTTTCCTTAATTGCCCTAAAGCTTCTGAAACCATATAGAACCAGCTATTTCAGGGTGAAGTCCAAGTTCACGGCTGTCAGAACCTCAGTCAAAATACAGGTGCAGTGGTGCAGCCCTGTATTCTCAGCTGCTTAGGAGGCTGAAGCAGGAGAATAGCAAGTTGGAGGCCTAGCCTGAGCAACTTAGTGAGACCCTTTCTCAAAATAAAAAGGGCTGGGGTGTAGTTAGTGGTAGAGCACCCATGGGCTCAACTCCTAGTACTACAAAAAGAAGACTCCTTAATTCTCAGTCCTGCAGGAGCCACCCTGTCAGTGGCTCTTTCACTTCATTAATCAGAGATCTCCTGGGTGTATGCTTGTTAAAAATACTAGCCCTGGGCCCCGCCCTAGGTAGAGTGAGACATAACACCCCAGGAAGGGCCTGGGGACCTGCATTCAGTGCCTCAAATTCTTACTCAGAAGCCAGTTTGGGGTGCAGGCTCCTGCCGGGTTAGTGGTATCTGCAACATTCCTTCCCATGGGCTCAGTGTTCTGGGCCTACCCACAGCCTTCTCCCCCAGGGCTGGCCAAGGTGGGATGATTTCTCCTCTGGATATTGATTTGCCCCAAGAGTTTGATTTTTCTCTCTCCCACGAAGTCTAACCTTCAGGAGTGTGTGTTGCATGACTGCCTGACGCCTGGTGGCAGTGGCCTCCAGCTCCAGTGGTCAGGGCAGGCTGGGAACGCACAGTGAGAGGCCCCTGTGAATGATGCCGGTGCTGTCACTCCTAGAGGTTGGCTGTGACCCATCCTCGGGCTCAGGAAGTCTCATGGAAGTGAGGAATGTCATAAATGTGCAGACCTAAAAGCATTCTCCAGGTTAGCTAGTCCAATCAACTTATTTTATACATGAGAAAATTGAAGTCTGTGACTTGCCTGAGGCCATGGCACCAGACAGAGACAGTGCTGGGTGGCTCTAGGATTATTTTTGGGCAAAGATTGTCCAAGCTTTGGCTCAGACCAGGGTTTTTCAGATGTCTGAGCCTGTGGTTGTGTGGCGTGAGGTTATGGGGGTGTCCCGAGGAACTGGTACCCCTTGTACTTCAGTATATACTCTCTGAGGGCCTGTGGGAGAGTTGTGGCAGGGATGTAGGCAGGGGTGACAGACAGTTGCCTTCAGAGTGTGGGGAAGGGAAGAGAGCAAATCTGTAAAGCCCCTGCCCTCAGGATTTAGTGGCAGTGGTTTTTCTGGTGCTCTTAAAGTGTGCATGTGAGTTCTTTGTGTGAATTAAAGCAAATTTACAAGCAGAACTTGTGATTATAATAATAATCATAGACACTAACAATCAACTTACAGTATACCAGGCACTGTGCAGGCAAACCTTGCACATATGTTCCACGTGTGCATTACAAAACAGGAAGTGGAGGCTGGACTTGCCTGAGTTTGCTGGGCTGGGTAGCATAGAACTGGGTCCCTCGGGGCTCTGCTAGTCTACCTCCTTCAGTGTGACACATATGGCCCCCTCCTCGCCCCATCCATCCCCTCCTCAGCCAAGCCAAGCTCCAATTTTTCTTTTAGTGATAGGAGTCACTATCAGCTCAATTTACTTTTTCCATCACTAGCTCCTCCCAGCAGGTCCAAGTTCAGTGGGCACCAAAGATATTTATACGCAAGGGAGATAGTCTTCAGTTGAGAAGATTCTATTCACTCCTTCCTCTACCCACGTTCTTCCCTCCCCTCCCTCGGGAGACAAACAAGAAAGTAAACCCAGGAGAGGGGCTAATAGTTGATCTATGGTAGTGCATGTCTTGATCTAGCACCTCTAATGATGTCAGTAAGGATGGCTGATGAATGTGTTTGCGTCTATTTTGGTTGCACTGTGACTCCTTTTCCAGAACTGGTATGGAGATGGTGGTATAAAACAGTCTTCACTTAGGGAGAGATTTTTTTTTTTTTTAAAGAGTCACATTTACACTCAGTAAGATTCATGACTTATAAATGCCCAAATGCCCAGATGAGTGTTGACATTTGTAGCATATAGTCATGTGCCTCTGCCACAGATCAGACATAGGATACCCTTCTTCCCCCAAATTCTTCCTGCCCCTTCTAGTCAGCCTGCCCCAGCCATGGCAACAGCTTAACTCTTTTCTATACGCATAGTTTTTCATTTTCCAGAATGTTATATAAAAGGCTCATACACTATAGTCATACCCTAGAGATACTGCAGTTTTGGCTCCAGACTACTTCAGTAAAGTAAGTATCAAAATAAAGCAAGTCATACACGTTTTTTGGTTTCCCTGTACTGAAAGTTATGTTTAAGGGCTAGGAATGTAAGTCAGTGATAGAGCACTTGTGTAGTGTTTGTGAAAATCTGGATTTGGTCCTCAGTGCTGCAAAAAAAAAAAAAAGTTATATTCACATACTTAATACTATAGTCTATTAACTGTGCAATGGCTTTATTTTTTTTTTTTGGCGGTACTGGGGATTGAACTCAGGGGCATTCTACCTCCAAGCTACACCCCCAGCCCTGTATTTTATTCTTTATTTTGAAACTGAGTCTCACTAAGTTGCAGAGTGCCTCACTAGCAATGGCATTATTTCTAAAAAGACAATGTATATACCTTAATTAAAATACTTTATTACCAAACACTGCTAGTGATTGTCTGAGCTGTTGAAAAAAATGGCACAGCACAAGGTTGCCGCCCAAGTTCAATATCTGAAGCACTACCAGATGAAGCATGTTTGTGTGTAACCTTTGGGTCTGGTTTTCTTCACAGTACATTTGAAATTCAACTGTACTGCCAGGCGCTATGGTGCATGCCTATAATTCCAGCAACTCAGGAGGCTGAGATGGGAGGATCACAAGTTGAAGGCCAGCCAAAAAATAAAAAGAGCTCGATGTAGCTTAGTAGTAGACTGTTCCTGGGTTTGATCCCTAGAACTGGAAGGAAGAGGAGGGGAAAGGAAGAAGGAAAGAAGAGAGAGGAAGGGAAGAAAAGGAAGGATGGAGGGAGGAAGAAATCTAGCTACGTTGTTGAATGTGGTTTTTCAACAACTATCTTGGTGGCCTCAATATTCTGTCATATGAGTGAGAAAGTTTTAGGACTAGTCAGACTATACTTATCTCAGGATCCCCAATGTCCAACTCCCTAAAGCCATGCACAGCCTCACCCTAACCACTGCCTGATGCCCTGGTGGCTTAATGGAAGGCTGGGCCATCTCACTTCCCATCTTTACTAAGAACCTTTGGGTGTTGCTGCTGTTTTGTGATGGCTTTGTCTTTGTCTGCATGGCCCTGCAAGTCCTCGCTCTTGAGTGTGAGCAGTCTTTGTGAAGGAGGTGTCATTGTTGGAAAAAGGTGACCAGTTTCTGGTTGAGTGTCATGAGGGGGGAAAATCTGGGTGTTACTGCAGAGAGAAGCACACCCAGAGACGTGCTGCACCCAGGCCCAGCTCCTGTGGGCATGCAGGCGGTGGGTGGGGTGCATGGGGGACCTGGAAGGTTGGGCATGTGAGTTCCCGGAGTAGCGACTCTGTTGTGAAGGCGAATGTCTTGCTCCCTTTGTTCTCAGAACCAAAGATGGATATTCTTCTCACATTTCTTTATGTTATTCCTTAATTCCTCTGTCCGTTAATGCTCCACATGAACATGTTTTCTCCTCAGCTTGTAATCTCTGGGAAGGTCAGAACAATACCTCTGTTCCTCCTAAGTCCACGTTATTGTTAAGTAGGCACTCGTTGCTTGGTTGATTAAATGCCATCATGCTGATGTTCCCTGATAGATCCAAACCCCTGCCTGGCTCAAGGATGTCTCAAAGTGGTAATGCTGTTACAGCTGTCTTAGCTGTCAGTAGCTTACCCTGTCCCATTCTTCAGGAGAAGACTAAGGCCCAGAGAGGGACAAGGACTTGCTCAGAGTTACACAGCAATCCATTAGTGGAGCCTGGACCTGTTGGAAGGGTCTGCTTTCCTCCACAGTTGTCAATAGCTATACGTGTTTTGTTTTCATACTGTAAATTTGAAAAGTCAGAAAGGAAAGGGCAACATGCTAGGCTTCCTGGAGGCAGGTGGCTCTTTTAAAGCCAAGGCTTGTTGTTGCCAGCCTGACCTCGTTTCCATGGAAGCAGCCAGCAGGGCAGCTTGTTCCTATCAACCTGAGCCTTGGTGGAGCCTCATCCCCTGACAGGCCCCAGGCACTGGCCAACTCACTGGCTCGAGGGAGGGGGACCCTGAGCCCTGCTGGAGTCTCCCTCCTCCTCAGTCTTTTTATAGGAGGTTAGTATGACAGGAAAGTCAGGGAACAGCTAGTGCCAGCCTGCGCTTGCTCTGGCTCTTGCATGGGGTGGCCTTCATCTCTGTACTGGGGATGCCTTGCTCAGGGGTCCTGCTCAGAGGTGAATTAAGTCTCTCTGCAGAGTAGGTGGCTGTCCTCACTGACCCTGGGCAATCTTAAAGATGAAAATAGAAAAAAAGATCTAGCATCTTCATTTTGCGCTACAAGCAAATTCTTTGAAAACTAAATATGTCAACAGACTCTGCCCTTAAAATTTATTTCACCCAGCTGCTAGATTCTTTCTCTTGCTGAGACCCTTGTTCACCATTTGTGGTTCGATAACCTGATTGGGAAAGTAGGCTTTTGTCTCCTCTTATCTGGTAGTTTTAACATCTTGGCATTCCTGAACTTGAACTTGGTCTTCTTCATTTCATGCTACAATAACAGCTCTGCAAGGAAGCCTTTATTATATTAACTAGTTGACAAGTATATTCTTTAAAGAATTCTGCATTTTTAATTACCCCCACTTAAACCTCTGGACATATATATGGCTTCTGAGAAGCATTACTATGTTCCAGAGTTGATTGCAAACCTTAAAAGAGCAGAGAATGCAAAGAACAACTTGTTAAACCACAGTCAAGGGAAAAGTTTTTCTCCCTCCCTTCTTTCCCCTCCTTCCTTGTCTCTCCCACAGTTTTTAAGTTGGAGATGTAACTGCAGAATTATCAAACATGCCAGTACACATTGTCTTCCACGTCTGTTTTTTGCACTAGTTTGGGTAGAAACATACCCAACTTCTGTTCCAGTAGGTGGAGAAAGACGCTTAAATCCTAGAAGCACTGCTCACCTACCTTTTTAGGGTATTGCAGGTTTAGCTTGAGGGCTGGAGGGCTTCCAGAAAAGTATGACTCAGGGAGAAAAAGACTACTCCCAAAGCTAACAAGGTGGAGCATCATGGCCAGGACAGGAAAATTCCCAGGAGGGAGACCGCCTGTCTGTAACTCAGACACATTGGGTCATAGGTTTGCTTTCATAGAATAAGTGAAATGGAACAAATGTTTTTTTGAACCCTCATTCCAAGAGGTCCAGTTTCTGCAGGTGTGTCTTTCGATCTCACCTTGTATTTGGTGTTGTTTCAAACTATGTTCATTTCAGTCAGTGTCTCCCCTATACCAACTAGCTGGCAGCAAAAGGGAGACATTCTGTCGCCCCAGCCTCTGCCAACTGCTTGTCTTTGGACAGAAAGTGAGTAGCTTGTCTCCCTACCAGACCCGCTCTCCCAGGCTTTCCCTTCTTGCTGGTGTTTCTTGTCAGCCCATCAGCAGTCAGTGATACCCCTGACCCTCGGAGACCAGAACCAGGATGGGCCAGTGCCTGCTCCCACCTGGCTGCCCAAAGTCAAGAGTGGCTTTTCATGTCACAAGGGCATCCCCTTCTCTCAAGTATGTCCTGCAGCCTGAAGCCTCTGATTTGGAGGGAGAAATGTGGGCTTTAGAGCAGCAGCATAGGCCTGGGTTCAGAGCTTGATTCCATCGTGGTCACATAAATTCATTGCACCTTCATTCAACCCAGATGGGCACCTGTCCTTCCTAGAATGGCCATGATAAATAATTGAGGCCACACCTGTGTTTGTTGTGGCTTATGGACACATTGCCTGGTGGAGGCTGACTTTCTTCTTCATGCTGGTGAGGGTTCACTCTGCATGGAAGAAAAATGAGCAGTTGGTCTACCTCTGAGCTTCCCTGCCCAACACAACTGGCCCCGGCCCTTCTTCAGGCATCTTTTCGGCCAGCCTACTGTTTTCTCCTAAATGGGGACTCACCAGCATCATATGTTCTATGCAGGGTACAGGTACAAGGTCAGAGCCACCCAGGGTCAAAAGACTCGTGTAGCTAGAAGTAGGGTGGGCACGCTGTCTTTCAGAGTACAAGGTTTTGGTTAGAAAATGGCATTTGTTTAGGTTTGTTAGCTAAACCTTTTGGTTTCTGGATTTTCAGAATGTAATTCTCATCTCTGCCAAACACACAGTAAAATGCCTGTCACACGGAATTTTAATAAATATCACTAAGTAAAGGACTTAATAACATGAACCTGTGCTAGATGCTCTCACATTCACAGAGAGACCTAATGGCAACTTTTTGTTGATTGTATCTCTTTCACACTTAGATAATCTTGTGTTGTCCTACAAACATGTATGAAATCTGGCTCTGTAGAGCACGCCTTTGCTTTTTCAAGGAGGAGGGGGCTTTTTTTTTTTTTTTCCTATTATTAGTTTAGGCTAATCCGGTTAATGAAGAAACAAGAAATTCTGTCATCCAAAGATAATCCCTATTGATATTTTGCAAAGAATGTTTCAGATGTCTCTATGCTTAAAAACACATACTAGCTCCATCCTCAGAAATATTGAAAAGTACCTATTCTGTGGCACGGACATAAAGGCCATGCCATGTTTACGTTGGGGACATCTTTCCACGGTCAGTTTGTGCCCACTCAGCCTGTGCCGTTAGTGGCCACCAAACATCCAATTGTGGCTCCCTCTGCTGTGTTGACCAGTTCAGTAGAAATCCAGGTTGCTTGTTATTTTGCTTGTTATTTTAAATAAACAATAATCAAACAGGAGGGCAGCTTGAGCCACGCACATATCCATCAGGGCCAGGACTCAGGAAGGAGCTTGTTTTTTCCAGTTGACTGGGCTTAGCTGTTCCAGGTGTGAGTGACCCAGGCCTAGAGAGTAGACAGTTGACCCATCAGAGCCAAGGGAAGGAGCCCTGGCCCCACGAAGAGGGACCTACCATTCTAGTCTCTTCTCCATAAAGCAGGGGCACAGGCTATAGGGCAGGCAGGACAGTCCCCCGATGAGTGGGAGGGCTGAGATGCCCACTGTACCACATCTGCAGCTCATCTGTCACACACACAGAAGCAGCCCCACCCACTCTCCCTGGGGAGGGTGTCAGGTCATGGGACAGTGTTGAGCAGAGGGGATCTGCTCTGGCAGTCTTAATGGAATTGCATAAACCCACCTAGGTTTGGGGAGAGTGCTGGGTGTTAAGGTCTTGGCTCACTTGCCAAGGCCCTGTGGGAGATGAGTGTCTGGACAGGTGGGTTGTGGGAGGGAGGGGCACAGCTGCCTGTGGCCAAGAGGGACTCAGACCACCTCCATTCCCCACTGGTGCCCACAAGCCCACAGTGGAGATCAGAGATTTGGTCCTTCCCTTCTCACTTCTAGCTGAGGCACCTGATGCGCAAGGTCACACTTCAGTGATTATCCAGTGGGCCTTTCTACTGAGCTCCTTCCTGCTTGGAGGCCCTGGCCCTTCTTCTCCGTCATGAGAGTTGACCATGATATTGATGTTGGTGTCTGTATCCCTGAACCTCTTACGCATGGGAACAAGATTCTGACTCTGAGAAATTAGATTGGGGACATTGTTTCCTTCCCCTCACTTATGGGTCTGGATGACAGGAAGAGTACTGGCAGGGGCTTGGCTCAGAGGTCCAGATGAAGTGCTGGCTTATTTGAAGAATGAGGCCTGGGCTTAGTAGGTCTACTGTCAGGAGGAAAGAAAGGGCTTGCAAGGAAGTCAAAGTAAACTTGTAGATTTGGAAGGGGGAATGGCATGGGAGGCTTCAGCAATGCCTGTGACTGAGGACAAGCTTGGTGGTGAGAAGAAGATGCAGAGCAGAGGGAACCCCAGAAAGCCATGAATTAGATCATCAGGGTTTCAGCTAGGAGAATGGTGCCAGTCAGGAAAGAGAATGGACGTTTCTGATGAGCAAGAAGCAATGGCTGACCTGAGTTTAAATTGTTTTGGTGCCAGATTTAAAACTTGACTAGCGTCACCTCAAAATACTCTTAATGTCCCAAGCATGACCTGAGCTTGACTCTTTTCCCCCCAGTCCAGCCCTAAGTGGATGCTGGGCACATCTTCAACAGTTTCAGGAGAAAGGACCTGCAGCTAGACAGTAGTGACTCGGCCACAGGGATATGAGATTTCCAAGTGCCCCATCAGACCTCTCCAATCAACAAAAAGGAAGATTCATTTTCAAAAAGCCTTCAGTTTGTCTCAGTCTGTGGGGAGAGCTAATTTGGACCAAAACACATTTCTGGACTTTTTTTAAAGGAAAGTTTTAAGCAGTAAGTAAGATATCTTTGGACATAGACTAAAATGACTTGCCTGGCCATCCCACTGCAGTGTGGAAAGTGTGAAGGCAAGCACTGAGTTAGCAGGAACACCTTCAGAAAGTCTGGCCTCTGCGGACTGTTGATCCCTGGTAGTGCGTGTCTGTGTTTTCTTAGGGCCATTGCTTAAGAAATTCATTGGGAATTGTTTCTATTGTACCTGGGTTCTAGCCAGCACCCTCCCATTCGGCCTCCTCTGCAGAGACCTGAGCTGGGTTTTATCTCTGCGTCACTCCGGAGTGTTCCCTGTTCCCGCTCTGTTAACAGAGCTATAATTAACTCGCAGGACGCCAGGCAGCCAGATTCGGCCAGGCGCCAAGAAATCAGCCCCAATTACTATATTCACATTGTCAGTAATGCCCACTTCACAGCTTCTGCTAATTTGAAATGGCAAGTTCCAACTTTGCATAGTAAAATTACCATTTTTGTACTATTCTATTACATGGTGATATTTGTCCATTATTTGGGCTATGTAAACTTGGTATTATAACAACAATTAGTTGTTGAGCGTTTTCTAAAATGATTTGCAATTGCATTCCATAACCAGAAAACTCTTGTCTGTTCTGATGAAGTGAGCAGTATGTTTCCTTGGTGCTCCACCACCCCCCATCCGGTGCACATTGGGAGCCAGCTTTTCATAGGGGAGCTCATTCCCTTGAGATTTTACCACAAAGGTGCACATTTAAAATAAGGGGAGAAGCTGGGCATGGTGGTGCATGCTTGTTATCCCAGTACTTGGGAAGCTGAGACCAGAGGATCCGGGTTCGCGGCCAGCCTCAGCTACTCAGTGAGGTTCTCCACAACTTAGTGAGACCCTATTTTAAAATAAAGAATAAAAAATAGGGACTGGGGGTGTTTTAAAATAAAGAATAATTTGGGACTCGGAGGTAGAATGCCCCTGGGTTCAATCCCCAGTACTGCAAAATAATAATAATAATAATAATAATAATGATAATAATATAATAAATAATTAATTAAAAAAATAAAAATAAAATAAGGAGAAACCTTGGAATGTTGCCTGTTTTGTAGTTTTTCAGTGTGAAATTTGTCTGATTTCTTTATAAAGACGGAGATGTCTCCTTCCCCTGTCTCTATTCACTCGGGCCAGGCCTCTGGTTGCTGAGCTGGGCCCCTCATCCCCAGGGCACTATAAAAGGCAACCCACCCCTAACCTCGGCAAGTGGGAAAGGGCTTCTAATTGGTGGCCCCTGACAGGGTCTCAGAGTCTCTTCTCTGACAATTGCTGACCCAGTCAGCCTTGGTGCAGTGGAGCCACCTGCCCAAGTCCAGCCTGATTAAGTTGTACATTTTGTTCCCCTTTTCATCAGAGAAACTTCAGGAGGCTCAAGCCAGGCCACTGTGCCACTCAGAGAGTGTTAAGAGCCATCCACGGACCAGTAGCCTGGGCTTAGCGTAGTAAGCACAGAAACTCAGAGGAGGTGTTGAAAAATTCTTACAGCAATCTGACCTTCCAGTAACATCCAAGGGGTGCTTTGGTTATATTTTATAAAAACCTCAGTCTGCAGCAGATTGAAAATTTAAATACCTATAGGATGTCCTTACCCACAGATTGTTTGGAGAGTATTGGTCATTATGCATTATTTAATCTCCTGCTCTCTGATTGGGTTTCATAGTAATAATTTATTTTGGGTAAGACATGGGGCTTTCTTTTCCCGTGGGGTAGTGGTCTGCCAGCACAGCTCTTGAGGGAAGGGCTTCTGAAAAGAGTGTCCCCTGTGGCAGACAGGGACTCTTTTTTGAGAAGTCCTGGTTCTCAGGGCTGGCAGCAAAGGTTGGGCCTCCTGGGGGTCTGGCACCCTGAGTGTGACCAGTGGATGGGCTGACTGCCACCTAGTAGGACCTGACCCATCCACAATAGGCTTCTCTTTGAGCTCCAGACCTTTCTTTCCACCTGCTGCCCGAGCCTCTGCACCATTCCCTCCAAGATACCCAGGCAATGTGGGAGCAAGAAACTGGAAGCCAGAGCCAGGTCCCCACCAGCCTCTTGTGTCAACTCCCTGCTCTGTTCCCACTGCCCTGCAGCAGGTGTGGACAGATTAGCCTGCAGCCATGGACTGCCTGCCTTTATGGGGCTGAGAATAGGAACAACATTAACATTTTAAAGTGGAGGACAGAAAACAAAAGAACACTTTTATGATACCTGAAAGTTATATGAAATCCAAATTTTAGTGCCCATATATATTTCTTATTGTAGCAAAATATATCTAACATAAAATTTGCCATTTTAACCATTTTTGAGCATATGGTTCAGGGACATTAAGTGTATTCATATTGTTGTACAACCACCACCATTTCCAGAACTCTTTCATCACCCCATGCTGAGACACAGTTAATAAAGTTTTATTGGGATGCAGCCATGCTCATTTGCTTCCCTGTTGTCGGCCACTGCTTCTATTGCAGAGCTGAGTAGTTGCAGCAGATGTCGTATGACCCAGAGTCTCAAATATTTACTTTCTGACCCTTTCCAGGAAAAGAGAGTTGACCCCTGCCCAAGTGCATACTCTGGTCACTGCTTATATAGTTACTGTAGCAACCATAGAAGTGCTTCCACTGCTTCCAGTGGCATTCCCTTTCAGTCTCTGCCCCCAGAGTGGTTAAATGAAGCTGCAGTTCTGATCAGTTACCTCCCTGGGGAAGAATCCCCTGGTAGCATCCCATAGACCAATGGAGTATTTCCTGCCACATCCCTTGGTCCCTTGGGAGCAGTTCCTGAATAACAACACTAGTTTTTGAAGGTTCTGAAAAGTCCTGCAGAAAAGAAATAAGCTAAACATTGATGAATCCAATGCCTTCCAAAGCTTGTTTAACCACAAAAGTATTTTTCACTTTTTGTTTCTTGTTACCTGTTTATATCCTACAGCAAATGTTTGAAGACTGCCAGATTGTAAAATACTGTAGGCTTTGCAGATTACAGGTATCTTTCATAGCTTTTCAATTCTGCTATAAAGTAGCTATAGACAATATATAATGATGGGGGGGCTGTGTTTCAATAAAACTTTATTTACATAAACAAATTAATCATAGGCCAGATTGGGCCCCAGATCTGTGGTTTACAGATTCCCACAGAACTGTGGTTGTCAAGGTGTGTTACTGGACCAGCAGCATCACAATACCAGGAACTTCATAGAAATGCAAATTCTCAGGTCTATTCCAGACCCTTGAGGTGTCAGAAGCTCTGGGCAGTTAGCAGTCTGCCTTTACCAGCCTCAGAGGCCAGAGCGACAGAATCCCTGCTGTGGAACCCAGATATAGGCCCAGAATGCCAGCCTCAAGGACAAGGCCATGATCAGCAGGGATCAAAGGCTCTTTGTCATCTGGTCTCTAACTGGTACTCCTCCTTCATTTGGTAGATACTGTGCTAAGCTGAACTGCCTGGGGATTCTGGGATGTGCCCTTCCTTTCACTACCTGCACATTTGCACAGGTGTGCTGTGTGGAATGACTCCTTTCTTCTGCCACCACCCCTTCCTGCTCCCTAACTTGTGCTGGCCTAGCTGTCAGGTGTGTGACATCTTCCCCCTACCCCCAAATCCCCTTGGCTGTTGAGCTTACTTCATCTGCACTGTATAACTGCCAGGGCACATCTGAGCAGGACAACTTGCATATGTGTCCTGCTGCATAAATTGTGACCTCTCCCCTTTAGACATGAGCTCCCTAGACAAAAATTCTTTGTATATGTTTGTATTTTGGCACCCCAAGGTGCCTGTTAAATGGTTAAATGAATGAGCAGAGGAACCAGAGAACCTGGCTTTGGCTGACATGCCTGGTATTCATGTGTGGAGAGGACTGGGGAAGTCGAGTCAGCAGCTCAGGGTTCCTGATTTTCTGTGGTTCTGGGAAGCGCGCATGGTGGGAGGCCTCCCTGTCGCTTCCTCTTCCGCACTCTGAGTCACTGATTGATTGATGTTTGGAAATTGTGACTCATCTTGTTAGAGAAGGAACAGGAAATTTTCTTCTCCCCCTTCTCCCTCCCTTTCAAATAGGTAATAAATAAAGGCAGCAGACATTCCACTTGGTGCAATAAGAAGCCTTTAAATACATTTCTGGTTTTCATAATTGGTGGCTCCTTGCAAAAAGATCTTTATTAGAAGAGAATTTCCCTATCCATTTGTATTTGCTGCCTTATTTATACAGTTACAAAACCAGTTGGTGTGTGAATTTGCCTCCCCACCCCTCCCTCTTTGGAAGATCTTTGTGGCAGCTCTGGCTGCAGGAGTGGAGAGTTTGGCTACTTCTCTTTTAGTAAGAAATGTGAGGAGGGACCTCACCACCTCCAAGTTTCAAAATGAGTTCACTATGTGGTGAGTAATGATGTCTTAAGCTGGTTTGTTAAATGTAAAAGAATAAGATGTTCTAGGTTTACATCATGTACCAAATATAAATAAGACCTGGATCAGTTGGACTCCAGGCCTGGGGCTTACACCGGTGCCAGGACACAGTCAAGTGTGGGGCGTCTGTCTTGTCTCGGGACATGAGGATTAAAGCAGATGCCAGGCTTTGCTTTTAAGGGTCTCCTCCTGGAAACCCAAGAAAAGGCAGCTCACGTATCACTGCAAGGTTAGAACTACAGCTTGGAGCCTTATACTTGCCTTTTAATTCTCTCCATGTTCAGCATGTCCTAAGTGTTTTAGGCCCTTGGTTGTGGAACACTTACCAATAAAGCCAAGGTCTTATTAAATTGTAGTCCAAAGTAAGGGCTCAATAAATGTTAGCCATTGTAATTATTTTATTACTGCTGTCCTCATTCCATGCCAGGCGTAATGTCTGGCGTCTTTATGTAATTATTGCCTTTTTATGTGCACAGCAGCCTCAAAAGCCGGTACCATCCTGTCCCCATCATAGAGACGAGGAAGCTGTGGTGTGGACAGACTTCCGGAATCACACAGCCACTGGCAGGTGCCATGCACCTGGGTCTGTCCACTGTGCATGCTACCTAGTAGTTGTGAGCCCCACGCCCCTCTGCTTGCTGTGGTGCTGGGCTTGGAGTCACACCAACTAAAAGGCATATTGCATAGACATATTTCAACTTGGAAGCTATTGAAATGTAGACTCAAGGAAGAGAAGAGGGCCTTCCCCTCATCTCCCCACTGGTCCGTCCCTTCTCCCTGATGGGCTGTTGCTTGAAGCAGGTTGCCTGAGCCCCAGAGAAGAAGCCCTTCTTGCTTCTCAGTGATAACATTAGCAAGCCCCTTTGCTGGTTTTCATTTGCCAAGCACCTTACGTTTATTCTTTCATTCGGTTTCATGGGGAGACATATCAAGTTTATTTCATAGACTTGAGGAAAGTGAGGTGCTTATCCAGACCGGTAAGTGACAGAGCTGGGGTTTCACCAGGTTCGTGGGCTTGGCAGCTGGCATGTCCCACCCCTGCACCACTCACCTCCACAGCCTGATGTGTCCCTGGGAACACATAGTGGGGCTTCTCTCCCAGCTCAAGTCCTTCCTGGCCCAGTTGAGAGGTCCAAGACTACATCCTGACCACTGTCCCTGTCACCAGGCCACTCTGGCACATGGGCCTACCAATGGTGCCACGGGGCTGAGGTTTTTGACATTAACATTCCCCACTAAAGGGAAGGCTTGGACCTGGGGTCTATCTCCCTCAGGGTGCTGTGGGACAGAGCTAGGAGTGATACCTTTTACAGCCAGGTTTCTAAAGTTGAAAGAGGGCTACTGTGGAGGAGAGTGCACCAGTTTCATCCTCTCCCTGCATACTCCCAACAGAAGGTGACACACTCACACAGCTCCATTTGAAATGAGGATGTCAGTGCTCCAGTGAAACTGGCCTCCGCCAACACCAAGCTGAGGTCATTTCCATTTCTGTGTTAGGACCGGCCTTTGCAGAGACAGACTGGTTATATTTATCACCAGCTAACTTATTAGCGTCCAACATCAGATACACAAAATTGTGATCTGACTCATGAAAAGATATTTAGTTCATGACTTGGTAAAGAAGGCCAGTTTTTAAAAAATCAAATGAACCTCAGACCTGAGCCTCACACTGGTGCCAGGACACAGTTGCTTGTGGGGCACCTCTTTTGTCTCACGACATTGAGGATTGAAGTGGACTTTTCCCTCAGCAAACTTTATAAAGGGTGGGCAGGTATAATAGGAACATCACTTTAACCCTTCTGAGAACTATTACTTGAAACGGGAAGATCACAGGTTTCAGGTCAGCCTAGCAACTTAGCGAGACCCTGTTTCAAAATAAAAAAAAAAATAGGGCTGGGGGCATACCTCAGAGGTAGAATGACCCTGGGCTCAGTCCCAAGTACCTAAATAAATAAATACAAAGGTATCTTCTCCTAGTGATGGAAATAGACCTCTCTCTTGGTTAGATGTTCCAGTTAAAACTTCAGTGCCAGCTGGGCATGGTGGCTCACACTTGTAATCCCTGTATTTGGGAGGCTGAGACAGGAGGATTGCAGGTTTGAGGACAGCCTCCACAAGTAGTGAGACTCTCCGCAACCTAGTGAGATCCTGTTTCCAAGGAAGAAATAAAATCGGGCTGGGGGCGTAGCTTGAAGGTGGAATGCCTCTGGGTTCAATCTCCAGTACTAATACCAAAAACAAGAACAAAACTTCAGTACCACCTTACCACCCTTTTTGGTCATCAGCCTGTTGAATCTGTAACTTTATATTCCTTTGACCCAGCAATCTCACTTATGAGAACCTCATCCTAAGGAAAAAAATTAGGCCTGTGTTCAGTGCATTATGAGTAAGAATGCTCCTCATAGCATTATTTGTATATATGTAAAAGGAACAGCCTAATGCCCAATATAGGGGAATAGTTACATGTTAAATTCGTTCATTGAAATTATTATGCAAGTGATATTGTCTTCCAAGACTATTAAGAACATGGGAATTTATCATACTATAACCTAAAGTAAGAGTCAGAGGTTTTGTCACCCTCATTTTATGAAGGAAAAACAGAAGTTTAAGGACACACGAGTACATGCACGTGTGGCATAGCACATGCAAATACCTGATCAGCTTATTACGCAAGGACTGGTGAACAGGAGGAGGACACAGGCAAAAGTGGGAAGGAAAGTGTTCAGAGTCTTAGCATGGGTTATTTCTGGATGGTGTGAGACTGATTTTTAAAAAAGTTTCTTTGTTATGCTTTTCCGTATTTTCTAAATTTTCTCTGGCGAGAATGTTACTTGTTAATCTGAAAACAGTAACTAAGAAAATGTTCAACTTTGCAAATAGAAAAGACTCCTTTTGAAAGACTCATATTTATTCACTCCTTCAACCCAGCATTTTTAAGTGGGAAACAGTGGTTAAGCACAAGAGCTACGAGGCCAGACCGGAATTGATCCCAACTTGCCCTGTTGGCCGTGGTCCCTGGGGGAATAATTCTCCCCTCGGAGTCTGAGTGTCCCATCTGTGAAATGGACGCACCCTAGCCTTCACCTCATAGGGTGGCCACAAGTAATTAGATGAAACAAGGTACAGGAGCCCTTCCCAGGGACACGCTTCTGGAACACTCACAGTTATTAGCAGCAGCGTTGCTGTCAAGCTGTGTGCCAGACTTCATGCAAGGTGCAAGTGGTGTGAGTGGGTAAAAATAGGGCCCCACTCCAGGACTTCCAAACTGAGCAGGCAAGGGGCTCACAGAGTGGGAAAATGGCAGCACTGAAGTTGAGTGGGTGCTGCTGAGGGGGGCTCAGGAAGGGTAGAAGTGGGGGTGCTGTGTAAAATGGGTCTTTACTTAGTCCAGGGGTTAAGGCCCTGCCTGACACCACAGTAGTTGCAAGATTTGAGACTAGGAGGTAGAAGAATCTGGAGGACTTGATTTAATAAGCCAGTGACCAGAAAGGGCTGTAGAGGGCACTGAGGTTTTTTTTTTTGTTGTTTGTTTGTTTTTTTTTTTTTTTGCGGTACTGGGGATTGAACTCGGGGGCGTTCTACCTCCGAGCTATACCCCAGCCCTATTTTTTATTCTTTATTTTGAAACCGAGTCTCACTAAGTTGCGGAGGGCCTCACTAGTTAGCTGAGGCTGGCCGAGAACCCGGATCCTCTGGTCTCAGCCTCCCGAATGCTGGGATTACAAGCGTGCGCCACCACGCCCGGCTGGCACTGAGGTTTTAACTGGTGTACATTACTAGGAGATAATACCTTTGTATTTATTTATTTTGGTACTGGGAATTGGACCCAGTGGCATTCTACCTTTGACCTATACCTCCAACCCTATTTTATTTTTTATTTTGAAACAAGATCTCACTAAGTTGCTGAGGCTGGTCTCGAACCTGTGATCCTCTTGTCTCAGCCTCCCAAGAACTTGGGCTATAGGCATGCACCACCCTGCCCAGCTGAGATTTTTTTTTTTTTTTTTTTTTTTTTTCTTAAGGAAAAGCATATCTTTCCCCCAGAATGCTCGTCACTCCTAAATGTGTATGCATGATACTTTGTATGTAGAGGAGTACAGGAGCGGGGCCCAGGCAGGAGTGTACCTGCTGTCATCATTTCTGAATTGCTGGTTGCCTCCCCCTTCTCCTCAGTCTTTTTCCTTAACTCACTTCCTTGAGTGGTTCCTGTTCATCTCATCCTGTATTAGAAGATTTTTTTTTTTGGTGGTACGGAGGATTGAATTCAAGGGCATTCTACCTCTGAGTTACACCCCTAGTCTTATTATTATTATTTTTTTATTCTTTATTTTGAAACAGGGTCTCACTAAGTTGTGGAGGGCCTCACTAAGTAGCTGAGGCTGGCCTCCAACTTAGGATCTTCCTGTCTCAGCCTCCCAAATACTGGGATTACAAGTGTGTGCCACCACACTCACCTAGAAGAATTTTATTCTGTCCTCCAAAGTGATTTGCTTTACTGGTCATTATAAGGATGATCAGAGAACCTCTCCTCAAATGGGACATCTGTTGAGTTTGGGTACAGAGGCGTGGTGTCCCCTCCTCAGTGCTGACCGGGAGGCCCTTCTGCTTTCTTGGGCATTATGAAGAAGCCAGGGAAGCCCAAGTCAGATCTCTAATTATTTCTGTCGAAACTGATGATATTGAGGGTGGAGTGTGCTGCCTTTAATTTCTTTCTGTGTGTGTCTTTTTCTCTGCTCACAAGTATATTCTTTCCTTTCCTGTTTGTTCCTGCTTGATTTGGGAGGCTGCTGTTTTCATTGCTTAATTAATAGGAACATGTTCTCTTTAGGATTTCATCGTTGCTGTGTTCTCTGTTTGAACATGGTACAACCTGTGGACCCTTTTAAAAGATAGTTACGTGCTTGCCTCTTTATAGGGCAATAACTAGATTAATTTTGCAATGCTTTTCAGAATACCATTGTTCTTTTTAAAAGAATAGGTTTGCTGTTTTAATAAGACTTTAATGCCACTGAGACGCCTTAGGTCGGCACAGTTGCTTTATAATAGCCTAGTCCTTAAAATGTGTTTTGAGACTGTTGTGTGACTGCCCTGTTCTTCAGGATTGCCTCAGTCACATGCCTGTTCCACCCTAGACTGAAGTTCCTGGCCATCTTTATCCACATGCTCTTTTCGTTTTTGTCATTCTGGAATTTCTCTGGAATCTCTTTAGCTTATAGGGAGGTTTGCTGTGTTCACCCTGCCCAGTTTTAGTGTTCACTAATGAAATTCACAGGTAAAGAGGAATTGAAAATTAATTGGATGACTAATTTCGAGATTCTTACTCTTAGCAAGGAACGATAGAGAAGTGGTGGCTTCAGAGAAAACCCACAACAAGCCCTTAATGTGTGTTTTCAGTTGAGATCTTTAAGGAGCCTGGTCATGTACAGAGAATTCGGTCAGATGGAAGATTTTTTTCTCTTGTGTTTGTGGTGGTATAGTCCATGGTAGGGCCAGGTACTGCTGTACAGAATAGTATGTGGAGTCAAGAGACTCCCCACCTCCCTCCCCACAGATGTCCACTGAGGGCCCCTTCTCCACCAGTTGTCGTACTCAGGTTTGAAGGTGAGTTGACCAGGGCCTTGTGGTGTAATGGAGCTGGATGCAGGTTGGAAGGGGCAGCAGATGGAGGGCTAGCCTTTTGGATTGGGCTGATGATGGGAATCCACAAAGGATTATGTTTGGGGCTCTGATAAAGAGTGAGATTAGGATTTGGCAAATTTGAGATACTGATAGACCTCCAAGCAAGCTGCCAGGGGACAGGCTGGACTTCAGAATGCTATTGATCTGGTGTACATTTGAGAGTCATTGACTTGGTGACAGGTCCCATCTGAGTATACTTCATTACTTCTGAAAGTAAGATCATAGGAAATTGTTTAACCTCCAGTCCTTGGTTTCCTTGCTCTATAAAGAAGATAACATGAGATCTACTGTACACAGTTGCTGTGAGGATACAGTGAGCTTAAGGCACATGAAAATGCTTTCTAAACTCAGAGCTAGCTAGGTACTAGTGATCCTTGTCCCCCCTTATGTTGAAATGTCATTCACTACAACAGTTGGGAGGCATGGCATCTGCGGCCCCATATGCAGATTTGCAGTGCACGTCAGTGACTGTTCCTTCAGCCTCACAACATTGATTAGTACTCGAACCAGGAAAGCAGTATGTTTTAAAAAGCCGCCAAGAGCAACCATGCTTTGAAGTCTTCTGCAGCCATTAAAAATTATGTTTTCAGAGAGAGAGATTGTAGTGTATGCGTCAGACTTAAGCAAGAAAAGCAACTTAGGAAGTGTATAACAGTATTATTACAATTATAAAAGAAATATTACACAGAGAAGCTAAAAAAAGGACCAGGCCAGAATATTAAGTGGGTATTTTAGGGGTAGGACTTGGAATAGTTGTTGTTCTTTATGCTCTTGGTCTTTAAGTATGGTCTTTAACCATACTCTGCCATGACATATATTACTTTGGTCAACAGAAAAAGAAAAAAAAAATTCTCCACACCTTCCAAGTACAGGTGGGAATTAGATACTGAAGAACTGAAAAGACGAATGTGTTGATTTTATCTTTTTATTATTTTCCTGTAATTCAACTTGCCTCAAATTCCATTTTCCATCTGGCAGCAGAAACATGAATCTGATTGCACAGAAACCCTGAACAAAACTGAAATGTACGCAGAGTCTCAAATTGCTCTTCCCTTTTGGGATCTCCTATTTAAAATTTTTGATAATGAAATTTGATCTTGATTTCAACTAAAGCTGTTGTGTATTAATCTAGCGTTTCTGTGTAGTGAACATTTTCAGCATCCATAGAGACCAGAGATAACGAATTGTTATTTATCTTCGATTTTGCCCATGTGGGCCATGTATTCTGGTTTGTAGCATTTGTAAATCGATGTACTCCTGTGTGCACCAGTTGTGTATGAGAGGATGATAGAAGTGTGCCGAATCCTCTTTCCTGGGAGAAGTAGCCCTCTCCAGGGCTCTGATCCTTCTCGGCTTCTCCCCCTAGCCATGTTACCATATTCTGTCAATCTCTAATTTGCTTTGAGGGATTTACTAGCAAGGCGTAGCTGTGCTTTGTACCTCTTTTCTGCTTTTTCTGTCACCTCGTCCTCCCCTCCTAATACTTTTCTTGCTCCCGATCTGGCTGGTGCCACCTGCATCTTCTGACTCTCCCTGCCAGTACCATATGCCACCTTTCTCCAAACCATCCCCATCTCCAGCCTTCAGGAATGTTCCCCCTATAGCTGTTACCCCCACTACTGATTTTAATGCCAGGAAATGTGCCACTCCTGTCCTCCTTCTCACTGATGTTTTGCTGGTAATAAGGTGGGGGAGGAATCACATGAGTAACTGGCTCCATTCACGTATTCAGGTATTCAGCACATACCCCCCACAGGGCCCTGTTGTTGAACAAGATCAGCATAGCTCCTGCCCCTATGTTGGATTCTGCAGTCCATCCCTGAATCTGGGGATTCTCACCTCTTCTGGCTCTCAAAGAGGTCATTATCACTGCCTAATGGGGTGGAAAGAGTTGGTGGCAGTAGAGAGGGGAAATTCGTGGAAGAAAGAAGTCAAGGGTCAGAGGACTAAGGGGCAGATCTGAGTCCTGGTCCTGACTCGGCCACCATTTGGCTCCTTGTTCCATCTGAAAAATGGAATAATGACAAGTCAGCTACCAGTTATTTATTACCTGTTAGTAGGAGTCAGTATCTTAAAAAGCCCTCAACCTGTGTAATTTAACTTAACCTTCTGAGCAACTCTGTGAGATAGGTTGGTTTTTTTTGCGGTACTGGGGATTGAACTCAGGGGCATTCTACCTCCGAGCTACACCCCCAGCCCTATTTTTTTTATTCTTTATTTTGAAACCGAGTCTCACTAAGTTGTGGAGTGCCTCACTAGGTAGCTGAGGCTGGCCGCGAACCCGGATCCTCCTGTCTCAGCCTCCCGAATGCTGGGATTACAAGCGTGCGCCACCACGCCCGGCTGGTTGGGTATTTTTGTCCCTGTTTTACATACAAAAAAACTAAAGCTCAAAGACATATCAAGAAATGACAGAGCAGGAATTTTTACCCTGGGTTGGTCACCACAGCCTGTGCTTTTTTTTTTTTTTTATTTTTTATTTTTTTTAAATCTATCAGATGGGCTAGAGTGATCCTTCTGTGAGGTGTGTTCCAAAGAGTGCAAGGTGCAAACTGTATTCCTTAGGAAAAGGGTCTAGTTACCAGTTAACTTGAGGAAACACTGTGCTCTGAGCTTCTAGTACATATTCATCCATTCAGCACAATTTCCTAACCACTCCCCAAAGCAGTCATGGGTCATGGGTATGCCATAGGGAGCCAGACCACCCAGGGTGGAGTCTGCTTCCACTTACTATGTGACCTTGGCCAAGCCACTTAACCTCTCTGTGTCTCAGCCCTTTCAGCCATAAAGAACTGACCTCATTGGACCCACAGCTCCCTCTGTCATCCTTTGGGCATCCTGGTTTAGGTAACAGGGAAAGGGTTGTTTATACAGATTCAGAGTCCAGAAAGCAAGCCTTAGTGCCTCAGACCATCCTCCATAGCTGGGAGATTGTCCTACCAGAGTTGGAAGGGGTTTGGCTGTCAGCCTGCAGGTTTCAGGCCTTGCTCAGAGGACAGTTTCATTTGACGAAAGCAGGGGAGGGTGTCTCGTTGCTACAAACCTAGTGGTGACACACGAGAGCTTGTGCAACAGGCTTTTTATCCTGTTTCCACTAAATCTCAGGAGCCTAGTAATTTCTAAAGAGAAGACTAGACTTTTCCCTTCCCTGTATGAGAGACACAGAGAGAGAGAGAGAGAGAGAGACAGAGAGAGAGACAGAGACAGAGAGAGAGAGAGAGAGAGAGAGAGAGAGAGAGAGAGACAGACAGACAGACAGACACAGAGAGAGAAAGGGAAAGAAAGAGAGAGAGAGAACATGTGTGTGATTGTTTATACACACGAGTGTATGAGTATGTCTGTATGCATGTGTGTGCACACATGTGTGTGGGAGATTTCATGGTGCAGGTGAGTTTTGGCAGAACCCTCCCCTCCTCTGCCTTCACACTTCTTATTCTGTATCAGACCTGACTTGAGAGCACCTGACAACAAGGACCCTATTTCTAGCAAGAGGAAACAGTCATCCTGTGCTTTTGGCCCCGTGCATCCTCAGAATGGCAGATGTGTAAGTAAAGAATTGTGTCTACCCCCAACAGCAGCATGTGGGCACCTTGCTTTCCCAGCACCACTTTGTGGGTCTTGCCAATGCAATGTGCCAAGGAGCAGAGCCTAAGCACCCCCCAAACCTGCAGGAGCCTCAACTAGTCAACTCCTGCTCCACATTTACACACATGGGCATCTGTGTTCCATCCCCAGTGATTAGGTAGGGGCCCAGGAGCTGAGAGTTACTCATGGAGCCCATCCTGAACACAGCTTTCATGTATCATAATGTGCCATGTCTGAAACGAATCTGTTGGGACCCAATAAATTAGACATTTAATCACACTTGGAGGCTTTCTTAGGGTTTTGAAGTATTACAGTCTCTGATACTAGAAAAAAGAATCCCTTCTGTATCCCTGCAGCAGTCAAGATACAAGGTGATTCTAGTTTTCAGCATATTCACAAAACTGGGGTCATCTTTTAAAACTGAGGCGTGAATGAAAACCTGACCCTTTGCCATGAGAAGCCAGGGAATAAGCGTGTCTGCCACCTGACTTTGTTGGGATATTCTGTGCTGATGTGGGACACAGTCCTGATATCTGTGGGTCCCCAGTGACTGTCCTGTTGCAGCATGAAGAGCCAGCCCACCTGGGTTTGCATCTCAGCTCTTGTACTTTCAGTGTGATTTTGGGCAAGTCATTGTGGGTGTTTTCATCAAATGGGGCAACTATACCTTATTGTGAGCATTGAGAACAACCTGGCATAGAGTGAGGGCAGGTCAGCACTGGTGACTCACGTGGCGCATGCTTGATAGGTGTTGTACCTCTGGCCACCAAGAGGAGGCTGGAGGATGTTCGAGGGAAACACTGTATTTGCTGTTGCAGTGTAGGAGTGAGCCAGGAGCCTGGGCAGATGGTCCTGTGTTCCAGAAGCTGTGCAGGCTTGCCTCTGCATAGCTGTGGTCATCTGTGCCAGGCGCCAGACACTGGGTCCCTGCTCAGAAAGTATCTCCAGCCCTGGGTAAGCGCAGAGCTGAAAACAGTTACATGCTTTTAAAGCAAATACTTTGTTATTCTATTAATTATAGTGCAAATAAATGTCTTTATAATGTAACAAGTAGCAGAATGGGATTCAGGCCCCCACTGGGCCTGAATGGGAGCTGAATTTCAACTGGAGGATCTGAGGATATGTCCCTGAAAAGATAGTGTTTGAGTCAAGACACCTTCCAGAGTGAGCTGCTCCAGTGAACAGTGCTCCATTTGGGGGAAGGAGGATATTATCTGGAGACACTGACCAGGAAGTCCAGTGTCCTCCTACTGACCTGGGGTCTTCGAGTCTCAGGAGTGGACCTGGCCTATTCAAATCCAGAGGAGGGCCTCCCACAGCCCATTGGCCCTTGATCACCTTTGTGCTGGTCCTTTGTCTGCTCAGGACAACAGGAGCATGGTGAGCCAGGGACAAGGGTGAAAGCAGGGGTCTGAGGGCCTGAGAGGCCCGGAAGTGTGGAGGTGGGACCCAGGAGACAAGATCACCTCCCTGGCAGTGCTACTGCCCTAGCTAGGCCTGGAGCCTCCATGCCTTCTGCTGACACTTGCTCCTGGAGCCCAGCTCGGTCAGTTCAACTCCTGTCCTGCCCCAAGGTGCTTCCCAGTTCCCCTCAGCTGGCCTTTCTGACTTCTGAGACTTCTCAGCCACTCATCCTTAGGTTGTGGCCTCAGATGGGTCCCCTTAGTGGACAGATAAGCTCACCTGCTGTCTTTTGAGGCTGTCTTGCCCTTGTTCCCTTGTGTCATCTGCTGGTACCGTTGACAGTGGAGAGCATTCTCTAGAAAGGGACGTGGTCTTCAGGGAAAAGTGAGCTGACCTGTGTTGCTGAGTCTCTGGAACACAGAGAATGTATGTTAAAACCCTTTATTACTTAAGGAGAGAGACAGATGGGGGGGGGGAAGGGAGGAGATGAGTGAATGAGAATGGGGGTGAGTAAGTTTTTAGGGGTAAAGTTTTTTAATGGGATGATTGTGGAGATGAGTGAGGCCCCACCCTCCCCCCTATGCCAGGGCCCGTGCCCAGTGGCTCATTTTGTCAGGCAGAGTTTGCACCCATGGAAAAAACTTGAATGAAGACATGAAAGGGGAGGGCCGCCCAAGCTTGAGTTTATAGATGCTTCGTCCTGAGAGCCATCCCTGCTATTGTCATCACAATCCTCTTGCACCCGGGGGTGTTGGAGCTCCACTCTGTTGTGTCTGTACATGCACTGTGTGTGCTAAACTTCAGCAGTGACCAAATGCTGTGCTGAGTGACTAGGGCCTCTAGACTAGGTCCCACTCTCTTCTGTGCATGGTGTGCCATGGTCACATTTGTGTTGCAGAAAGGCCCCTCTGGCCATCATATGGAAGGGAACATGTAGAGATGACATGCCAAGGGGTGAAGGATTTGCCTGATGTCCCATAGCTGGTAATCAGGGCCTAACCCCCCCCCCCCCCAATCCTGCCTTGCCGTTCCTCTGGGGCATTTCAGTGCCACCAAGGGCCACAGCTCCGATGTTTCAAGCCCTTGCTGAGATATGGCTGAAAAGGGAGGACACAAGTGTACTCGGTGGCTGCCCTAGTTTTGCGGGTACCAGCAGGACTAGTTCCCAAGACCCCAGGCTTCTCCCTGGACAGCAGCTCCCTCCCAGCCTTCTCTTTCTGTATACCCCAGGAGGGGTCTGCCTGGCACATTGCCATTGAAAGCCATGTGTTTGAGGTGGTTATTTCTCCTGCAGTTCTTCTCTGAGAGGCAGTCTTGGAAATCAGTCTGGTTTTATTTTGCTATTGGTTCCCCTGGGCCTGATTTTCGCAGTGTGACAGGGAAGTGTCCTCACCCTTCATGTTGAGGCTCACATTGTAGAGCCGGATGCTCTCACCAGGCAAGGGCAGGGCAGCCTCGGAGACACTTAGAAGGCCATGCCAATCAGTATTTTGTAGATTCCAACTTCAGTTTCATGGCTTCAGCCAGTGCTTGTGGAGACTGGATATGTACAACGCTCTGTGCTGTGCTTCCTGCCTTGGCTTCTGCCCTGCACTTAGTGTGGGAGTCACAAATGAGACTCATGCACCTTCCAGAAGTGCCCAGGTTGGGCTGGCAGTGGCTCCCAAACATCTCCTTCCCAGACCAGTCCTCCTTCCGCCATCCTAGAGGAAAAACATCTGGAAAAGCTGGCCACTTGGCCATTTGGTTTTCTGATCTGGAAGTGGTAACAGGGCAAGCTCAGGCCCATCAGACTGTGGCCCCGACCATCTCCTGCAAATCTGTGGACTGCCACACCATTCTGGAAAGATGAAATGAATTGCCAATGTTTAAAAATGAGGATATGTGGGTAATAAGAGACTGAAGACAGAGCCAAGTGTAGTGAGCAGATCTTGTTTGGATGTCGACATAAAACAAATCAACAGGATACATGTTTCTGAGCCATCTGGGGAAGCTGAAACACTCGATTTCTGGATATCTGATAATATTAGGAATTATTGCCATTACTTTTAGAAGTGATGATGATATTGGGATTATTTTTTAAAGGGCCCTTTTAGATATTCACACTGAAATATTTCTGGATAAAGTGACATGATGGTTGAGATTTACTACAAGTAATAGAGTTGGGGGAAGGGTCAGAAATAAAACAAGATCAGTTAAGGGTTGGTATTGAAAGTGAGTGACAGGTGCATGGGGACTGATTTTACTTTTTTTTTTTTTTTGACTTAGGTTTGTTTTTTAAAATTTCACAGTATGATTGTGTTTCATACAAAGACTCAGCTTTCTGGTTTTTCTGGAAGAATTAGAAAGTCTGGTGATTGCTGGTCCCTCCTGGCTGTTGGAGCTTTGCACACTTTGGGATGTCCCAGGTGATAGATGTCTGAATGGACATAAAGAAGGACAGGATGAGCACGGCACAAGGCTAGGGCCCTGTTGGGCAAGGTGAACTCAATGTGTGTCATCTGGGTGTGCTCCAGGGCCTTCTTTCCTGCTGGCCATGGCGCTCTGGTGTGTTAATCTATAATACCTCTGAGCAGGTGACACCATCCAGAATGCAGAGCAAAGACCCTGTGAGCTGGGCAGATCTGCCAGGATGATAATGGAGTACAGGCTAGGTAAACCAGCCCATTCCCACCAAGCTGGATTTCATGAAGACATCCAAGTACCACTACCCAGCCCCACAGTCCTAGCTGCCTTTGGGAAGGGATTGTTTGGAATCTTTCTGCATTTAACACATTTGTGACTTAGCTAAGTGTCTCTTTCAACGACTAATAAAGCCTTAACAGCTTCTGCAACACCGAGCTAGACCTGCGAGTGGCTGACGATTTGGATTCCATCCCCATTGGGAAAGATTCAAAACTGCAGGTTTTAGAAGCTTTTAAAAGCTTTTTGTTTGTGTAATGTTCATTGAACACAAATTCTTTTGCAAATAATGGTCTTAGCTGCTTTAAAGAAATAAACTCACCTTGCTCAGCCTGGGCATGTATCTGTCAATGGTGAAAAACCACAAATGCACATTCTGTGAGCTGAATCGTTTAATTAAGCCACATCCTTGAAATGATCTGTGCTATATGAAGGGACAATAATGTGCACCGCACCCTCTGAAAAGATCTGTAGAGGGCCCCAGAAACAAATAACAGGATTTATCCTGCACAAGTCATTTCCTCTCTCCGGATCTGTCTCCTTATCTGAAACTTGAGGCATTGGGGCTGGAACAACCAGAAGATCCTGTAGTAATGTCACTCCAGGCTGTCTGTGACTTGGAATAATCAGAATGCCTTAAGGGCTTTATTCCTTGATGTTTTCTCTGTCTTCACAAATGAACCAGCAGGGTATTTCCATATCAAATGCATAATCAGATATGGGATTCAGAGACCTAGGCTGGCTAGACATAGTAGCTCATATCTGTAAATCCTAGCTACTCAGGAGGCTGAGACAGGAGGAATGCAAGTTTGAGGCCAGCCTAAGCAACTTAGCTAGATCCTGTCTGAAAAGAATAATAATTAAGAATAAATAAATAAAAATAAAAGAGACCAAGGCTAGAGCCCAAGTGGGCCTGGCCTTCTCTGGTCAGCCCTATTTGGACTTGCCATTTATTTAAAAATAGTTGAACACCATGCAGTGTGTGTGTGTGTGTATGTATGTGTATGTGTGTAGAGGCCCAGGAAGAAACTAGAATTCTTTGATTCTTCCCAGGATGTCCTGCTGCCTGAACAGGAGGCAGAGATCATTTGGGGAGGGACCTGCACTGGGGGAACAACTCTGGAAGGTGACCCTGGCTCTGTTGCTTCCCATCTTCCATGTGGCCTCCAGCTGGGCACTCAGTTTCCAGAGCCTGTCCCTCCTCTGCAGGTAAAAGGGCTGCTGAGGCCTCCATGGGTCGGGGGTCTGTTATAATGTGCCTCACCAGCTGGTAGCCATCGCTGAGTGCTTAGTACTCAGACTTTCCTGGGCCTTCAAGAAAGTGTAGAATCAGACCCTGTTGCAAACAAGAGGGACTAAATTATATTTTTTGAAATCTGCCTCCTTTTTAACCCTGATGTCAAGTTTAGCCTACATCTTCAGCTTTTCCAGCATGTGGGTTCATAGAAGCATACACTTTCAGTGACTGAAAGGAACTTAAGATGTACCAGTCATTTCAGCGCTGTGCAGCAGAGCCTAAAATAGTTTGAAGCTGAATTTTAAGCCTCTTTTGGCCAGATCAAAGAAACCCAAACTTCTAAAAATACCAAATTAGCTTTTAAAGCATAGTTTCTATCTTTAGTTGAAAATGTGTGCAGTGTGTGCTTCTGGAACCTACTTAAATGTACCCATAGCAATGAACATTTACCTTGAAAAATGAGGCCTTTGGGCTGCAGTGATAATTAAGTCACTCCATGTCCTCAACTCTGGATTCCGCAGTATGGACAGGGCCTCCTCCCTTTTCCTTCTAAATTCAGCCCTGTTTTTTTGCTGGAGTTGGTTGTGGTACAAAAGAGGTTACATCTTTGAAACCTAAGATAAAAAGACATGGGATAGAGTTTTTAGTTTACATGTCATAACTTAAAATGGATACTCCTACACAGGACATAGTCTGAAATATTTGTATTTGGGTTTCAAATATGTTGTAAGATGCTGTGTGCGGCAGATCGGCCTTTCTAATTGCTGTGCTGGTTAAAATTCAAATGAGGCTCCGCTCCCTTAGCCAACATTGAGTGACAGTTGCAGAGAGTGGCCCAGAAGCTTGTTGAGTGGGGGGTGGGCAGCCTGGGGTAGACAACTTATGACAGACCATTCTCAGAGAAGTCGTCAGACTTGACTTTCAGTACTTCTGTGACAGATGCTTAGGAGACAGAGCCTCTTGCCAGGCATTATGTGGGCTGCCCAGACCGCCCCCAGGTGGGGCTTGGAGTGTTGGCAGTGAGCCACACTCCAGTATCACAGACCCTAATCTTCAAGAGTAGGGTATGATCTCTCCAGGCCCTGGTTGAGCCTCTCAGACCTTCACATTCCTGGTCAGGGTTTATTCTCTGATCAGCTGATCTCTTTGGGGTGTAGAGGTGCCAGGGCTGTCTGGGGACTTTGAGTGGGTTTTCTGTCAGTTTTGCCTGTAGTGGGAGGAGAGGGAAGTAAGTGATTCATTCTGAGCTCCTACTTTGTGTAAGGCATCTAGCTGAGCGTGGCCACATGTATTAGCTAAATTAGTCCTCACAACCCAGCTGGGAGCGTGCTTTCCTCATTCTACACTGAGCAGACTGAGGCTCAGAGAGTTGACTTACTGCCTGCCCAAGCTCCTGTTCCTGCAAATGCTAGACTTCATATTGAGTCTGGGTTCATTTGACCTCAGCACCATGCTCTTGCCACTGCCTTTTGGCTGGCTGTGTTCTGCCAACTTCCAAAAGAGATTCTCAGTGGCTTGCCAAGGGACAGTTGACACAGGATGACAAGTAAGGTAGCGAAGCTGGCACTGGTAGGAAGGAAAAGGAAATAAAGGGAAAGAAAGACAAATAGATCCCGAATTGGGCAGCTATCCAAAGTACCTCTCCCAGACCCTGCACTTGATAAAGATGAGACACAGACATGACTGAGCTTCTCAGCAACCAGTGCAAAGAGGGCAAGCAGATGAGCTATGTGACTCACACCATCCATGAACTAAAATGATACTCATTGGGGAGAAACACAGCTCCTCTGCTATGGATGGAAATTTCTCCCCAAGATCTTCATAAAAACAATTCACTCCATCTCCTTGATGGTTAGGAATTTCCAGCAACCGAGTATCATGGCACATAAGTGTCTTGTAGGTTTGTAGAGGTGCCATTGCATTTATCTTAAAGAAGAAAAGAGAATTGTGGGCCCAATGTTAGGAGTGTAACCCTATTTTAAAGATTATGGAACTTCTCTCTGGATTACGAAGTGTGGTTAACATGTGTTTATTTTAGATACAAAGCAAATGTTGCATGTAAAGCTGTTATCACTAGAACCAGAGAAGAGTTCTCTGTCCCTGTCTCTCTTTTAAATCTGCTTGGTTCCCTCTTTTTGGATATGTGCTGTTCTGGGATAAGGAGGCCTCTAAGAATTTTTTTGGGCTGGCTGCATGGAAGGGATCTGCTGAATGGGAGGAGATGTCTTGTGGAGCCCACGCCACAAGTGGCCTTGAAGAGGGCCTGGAGCCCACGAGCCCGTCTGCTCTCTAATCGTCCTTTGGCTTTTGCTTGGCCACCGGCCACGGCTGCTGTGTTCACCTAGTAGATCTGAGCGTGCCTTCTCCACCTCCCGTTTGTGAGCTTAGTTTAACCACCAAGAGGGAGAGGGGCTGCTTGCTCTCACACTCTTAGTTCCAGTACATTGGGAAGGACTCTGGCCTAGCACAAGACCCAGGCCACCTTTGGGCTGGCCTGCTGCGGCTGACCTCACAATCACTGTGCAGAGGTGTCAGTGTCAGGAGAGGCCCAGGGGCCCACTGTGTGGTAGCGACAGATACAGCCCCTTCTCCATTTTCAGGGATGCAGCCAACGCCAGCCAGGAAGTGTGATCTTCTCTCACCACTGTCCCGGACAGGATTTGAACCATGACCTTAAGGTGCAAAGCTCTGGGTTTTATTACTGCCCAGTTCTGCCAGCCACAGCCTGCCTTCAATTGGTTGCCAAAGCGAGACTTGGGTTTTAGAGGATGCTTTTTAGATGGCTGAAATCACCCCTTGCATATTCTGGTATATTTAAGAGAGATACACGAAGTCACTCAGATTCATTCTCGTCCAGGCATGCAAATCCGTCAAAGTGCACTTGGGTTTCAGCAAAGCTGGGCCTGTTTTCTCCAGTGGGACCCCTTTGGGTTCTATGTAGCCTAAACTAGCCTTCTAGCTGTGGCCTTCTGGTTGACATTGACCCCCATCCCATGGCTCCATGATCCCAGCTGGACTCTGCTCACATCCATCACCACCCCGAGAAGGCATGTGCCTTCCATGAGGGATGCCTCTAGCCCCCTCCCCAGCCTGCCCCTGCCAGGACACAGTCTGCCTAGGGAAGAATTGAGGACTAGAGGGAAATAAATTTTACTCTTTTGCTTTGTCCACTTAAATTGTAATTTGATATAAATACAGAATAATGTACAGTGTGCTCTCAGTTTGCACAAGATGTATCCATGTCACTGGCACCTGGATCAGGAACATCACAGTACCCTTAGTAGCCACCAGAAGGCCCCTGAATCAGAGAATCTTAATGGGAGAAGGAAAGAGAACTACATTTACTGAGTACAGCTCACGACACTTCACATACACTGTTCAGTTGCCCCAAATTCTCTTTTTAAAAATTAGGAATCAGATAAAAAAAATGAAGCGACTTGACCAAGGCCAGGACCACAGAGCCAGACGGCAAGCATCGTGGAGTCTTAGTTCAGCATAATCTCACCTAAACCACACGGCTGAGTTCCATTTTCTTCCTCTGTTTTATAGATTGTTAGGAAATGAAATACCATATTAATATTTTCAAAATTCTTCTGAAATTTGAAATGCTGTAAAATGATGACGATAGAAAGGAGAAACTGGGAAGCGAGCACTTTTAATTCTAGCTTACAGGAAATTCTAACGAGTGGGAAATCTAATTCAGGCGGCCCTGGGAAACATCACACACTAGGAGATGAAAGTCCGCTAAATTGGGATCTAATTCTATAATCTAAATATAGATGTAGATATATTACAGGTTGGCCTTTTCCACTGGGCAGAGTATCACTCGCTCTTAAAGTGCCTTTTGTATCGTAGAGAAGAGTGCAGCGACTGGGGGTGACAGCTGGGAGCTTGGGCAGAGGGCTTTTGCTTCAATTCCTTAGTTGTCTTTACTTTCTTGGATTTTACAATAAGAATGTATTTGTGTGTGAAGGGATGTGTGTATGTATGAATGTATCATTTTGAATCTCACTCAGATGTATAATTTCAGTACACCAATAAAAGTATATATAAAAAAGAATGCATTTGTGTATGAGATGTGTAACAAATGGATGGAAAGGAGGGGAGAGAGGGAAGGTCTTGGGAGCATTTGGGGTGGAGAGGCTGGGATGAGGTGTGTCCTGAGGGAGGGTGTGAGCTGGATCTGCCAATTTGGCACCACAAGTGGCTGCCTCCTTGTTACTTCTCACCAGTCAGGTGTGGACTGGCCTCCTGCTCACAGCCTCACTAACACAGGATAATGTCAATTGCTATAACTCTTCCTTTGGCCAAAAAATGTAATGTTTTCAGTTTGCGTTTCGTAGCTGGCAGTGAGGTCGAATCTCAGTATGTTTATTAGTCCGTAGTACCCCTTGTGTAAACTGCCTTTTGATGTCCTTTGCCTGCTTTGTTTTATCTCTGGTGGGTCGCTTGCCTTGTCTCACTGGTTATTTGTTTTTTAGACAGTATGGTACTAATGCTTTCTCTATTACAGATTGCAGAATTTCCCCCCAAATCTACTATTTGTCTTGTAAATATAAACATACCTTTCTAAGTCCCTTCAATACTAATTATGAAGTTAGCATTTTTTGCTTGGTTTTTTAATCTGACAGCAGTTTTGTGTGTGTGTGGTGTGAGGCATACGGATCTACTCCCACCCCCACCCCCCCAAACAGATAACTAATTTTCCCAATGCAATATTCTTTTAAATACTCTAAATAATTAAAGAGAATACAAAATCTGTGAGATAGAGAATGTGACCCAAGAATATGCATAAGCAATCTTTTATTTAAAAACCTAGACAGGGAGCAGGAATTTGAAGTGAATTTCCCCTAAAAGCCAAAACTTGTAGATGTGGTGGCCTGAGGAATTTCCAGAGAGCTGTAATGAACGTCTCCACCATCGCCATTCCTCCTCTTTCCCTTCCCTGTTTGAGCAGCCATTAAAGATGGATGAGTGGCGTGAACGCGGCAGCATTCTGGCATCTGGGACGGCGGCATGATCACACATACTGAAAAACTGGGTTTGCATGGGTGATTCGCGGTGTCTTTTATGCTGCAGGCCTGAGGATCCCATGTGCCTCTCTACAGTTGTCCTGCTCCTCAGCCTTGAGAGGAAACAGAAGGAGCTATAACCAACGAACGTACCATTATTGAAATTTGACTTCCTTCCTTTAGTTGATACTGACACTAGAATTTGAACATCTTTTCCTTTTCTACTTTTCATCTCTCCTTTTATCTCTGCACTCCCCAAAACATCAACCCACTAGGAGCCTCTTCCCACCTCTTCCGCAAAGTATCACTGTCTTCCTAGCTCCAGGCATTCCAGAATGTTCTGTCTCCATGTCTGCCACTATTCTTCTGCTCTCTGCTTCGTCTGTGAAAATGGTGTGGTCTGAGCTGATGCTATCCTTTGAAGAAATACTGTTTTAAAATATGACATATTTCTCCTCCAGGAACCTAGAACTAAGAATTTCAGGCTGCAATCTTGCCCTTTTCAACATAATCATGCATGGGGGTAGGGCCGAGTGGGTGTGAGGAAATCATAATGTGGCAACTTTTGAGATCTTAGCTCCCAGTAGCTGCCCATTCCCTCCTTCTTAGGTCACTTTCCTCCTGATTCCTTGGGACCCCAGGAGAGCTTGGTATCCCACCGTGCCCTGCCCTGCCCCCATGCAGCCTTTGCCATTGACATGCCCTCAAATCTTGGGATCCTGTCTGTCCCCAGGAACCCCAGTCACTCTCATCTCTAAACACCACCTAGAGAAGGATGGTGTTCATTCTGTTGTTAATCCAAATAACTCAGTTGAATATTCAACTGCCAGTTCTACCCAACATCTGTACTTGAAGAGACACCTCAAACTTGATACAGCTCAAAAAGACAAGTACTAGCCAGTCATGGTGGCAGGCACCTGTAATCCCAGCTACTCAGGAGGCTGAGGCAGAAGGATCTCAAGTTGAGGCCAGTCTGGGCAACTTAGTGAAACCCTATCTCAAAATAAAACATAAAAAGGGCTGGGGGGTGTGACTCAGTGGTAGAGCACCCCTGGGTTCAATCCTCAGTACTTGGCGGGGGGGGAGGGGAGTGAGAGAGAGAAGAGAGATCCCTTTACCATCTCCACTACCAGCCTGATTTTCTGTTGCTTCAGGAAATGATGTCACCCCCCACAAGCTGCTCAGGCTAAAGCCTTGGTGTGATCCTTGCTCCCCTCTACACTCTCCCTCCAGCAAGCCTGCCCTACTCCTACATACTCCTGAATCCCGCCCCCCCCACACACAAAAACACTTTGCCCAGCTCTACTGTTGCCACCAAGGCCTCTGCGCACCCCCTACCCCCAGGCTGACTACAGCAGTGCTTCCATTCTTAGTCTCAGTCTCCTCACCCAGCAGCCAGTTTTATTTTAAATGAGTGTAATTCAGATCCTGCAGCCGCCCTGCTTAGACCTCTTGTTGCCTTTGCGTCAGACCTTCCAGTTGTTTCTAAGATGTCACATCATCCTTATGCCCCCTCAGCCCAATCACCCTTCCTTGATCTTGCCTGGCCTGTCAGTTTCATGAGAGCAGGAATCCTTTTTGGTCCTTGCATGGTATCACCCCCAGCCACTGATACAGAGCCTGAGATATAATAGGTGCTCACTTAAGTATCAGTTGACTGGCTGGCTGGCTATGGTGTGGGCAGTATAATTGTCAGTGTCACAAATTACCAAGGAGCTGCCTGGCATTGTCACCTGCTCCCCACTTTCCCATAAAGCCCACTGGATGAGGCGCAACACTCCTGAACCAGCCATACAAATAAATGTAAGCTCCCGGGGGAATATTTTTGCTACTCAGAAAATATTCCAGGAGGTGACTGGAAGGACACTAATGTGCCTCAGTCCATGAAGCTAGGAAATGGATTTGGGGCTAGAAGAGCAGGTTCCTGAGGATCTAGGCCATGGGCAAGCCATGGGAAGACTAAGGGGAACCCCCTGGGACTCTGACCTAGTGCAGGTCACACACACACACACACACACACACACACACACACACACACACACACACACACGACAAGCCAAGTTTGATTTTACTGCTTAAAAGTTTGAATTTTTGGCAAAAACCCAAGTTCATGAAATAGCATGGAAAATTGATGTTATTAGATTTTGAATTGCAGTTGCAATTAGATAAGCTATATAATTAATTATCAGCATAATATTATAAATCAAACATTGGGCTAAGAGGATCTCTTCTAGGGTGTTCCTCACAGATACATAAAACAAAACAAAACAAAACAAAACAAAGGAAGACAATGAGTTGATTCCTGGCCGCCCTTGACCAGCCTGCATATTTGGAGAGCCCCTTCATCCAGCTGAGGCTTTCATTTTTTCATTCAGCTGTCCATTCAGAAACTGTGTTGTGCATGCTGTGGATGCAGAATGGTGGTAGGTGCTGAGGTGCAGGGAGCTGTGTGATGGAAGGCCTCCCGTGTGACCCTAAGTGAAGAAGTGGGGACTAGCACGGCACCTGGGCTGGGGAGGTTGTGACTGATAGTGATCAGCAGAGGGCTGCCCAAGGCAGGATGTTGCCTTCCAAGATCTTACAGATTAAGAACCTTTATGCTAACAAATATGACTAGTTCTCTACCTGGCTCTTGAGTAGAAAATGACAGTATAGTTGGCCCTCCCTTTATATCTGTGGATTCCACATCCATAGATTCAACCAGGTCA
Source organism: Graphiurus murinus (assembly GCA_004027655.1). Lineage (NCBI taxonomy): Eukaryota > Metazoa > Chordata > Mammalia > Rodentia > Gliridae > Graphiurus > Graphiurus murinus. Next base: position 43,503 of record PVLC010000822.1, read on the forward strand.
AAAATTTTTTAAGTACATTTGTACAATGCAGTAGAACAACTACTCACCTAGCATTTACATTGAATTAGTTATTATAAGTCATTTAGGGATGAGTTAAAGTACACAGGAGCATGTACATAGATATGTTCGATAAAAATACTACACCATTTTTGTATAATGGACTTGAGCGTCTTTAGATTTGGGGATCCTTGAGGGTCCTGGAAGCAGTCTCTTGACTGTACAAGACAAGTGGCAGATTTGCTTCTAGGCAGGACCTGGAAACTGACTTGTCTCCTCTTCTGACTCAGGAGCTGCCATGGGGCTAGCTGCCTCCTCCTGCTCAATCAACTGTAGACTTCTTGCCCTCCCTGCCTTGCTAGCCCTCAGACTTCCTGGGATCCCCACCCAGAGAAGGGGCAGCCAACTGACCAAGTGTATCCACTGGCCACGTGCATCTGGAATCCTCAGCCCCCTGTGCCTGCCCGATTTTGTCTAAAGACAAGTGTATCTGCCTTCTGCCCCTCTCTCTAGCTTTGCCGTTCACTGTCCTAGGGATTTGAGTCTAGAGATTTGTTTTTATTTAGCTGCCAGATTACATGTTATATCTTTTGGAAGGTTAAACATAAATGGAAAATTAATATGTGGCCATCAGGCTTGCCCTGGGGCTATTATAAACACCCCTCCCTTGATACGGTACCAGAATGGGGGTAGGTCCACGACATGAAGGGCCTCCTTTGCATGAACCCTGACAGTACTACGTTCCCATGCCCTGCCCCAACATACCCATCCTCTTTACCTTGCTGGGGTTTTTTGCACTGTGCTTACCATCTCCTGACACATTGTAGATTTGTTTGTCACCTGTCTTTCCTCATTAGGTTGTGGGATACATGAATACAAGAACTCACTTCATTTTTTTGTGAATGAAATGACAGACATATAAGCAGGAACTGTTGTATTTGTGTAATGAATGATAGAGATCAGTTCTGAACACTGAATATGGTGGGGCCACATACAATAGCTGGTTAGGGGTCAAATGCATGTGGTGAGCCTTTCCCAGGAGGGACCCCCAGTTACTCTTTTACAGATAGGTGTTCATTAGAATTGCAGCTCACTGGTTTGGAGTGGTATTGAAATTGTGATTGCAAGTACCCAAGACTGAAATTTCAAGTTTTGACTCTAATTAGAGAGGTTTTGCTTGGTCAAGGAAGAAAAAAGGAGTTAACTGTTGTTCTTCCTTGTCTGTCAGGATGGCCTAAAATAAGAAAATGGCAATGGAAGAAAGCAAAGCAAACCCCTGAGGTTTTTTTGTATACATTGCAGGTATTTTCTTGACTGTTGAATACCAGAGTTCCTCTCTACCTGCATTTCAGGCTAAAAAGTAAGTTTCATCCCTGGCCAATAAAAAACTTTACCCTCAGAGCATTCTCTTCCTCTGGAGTTGTGCCAGCTGACAGCTTCCACAGTATGTGGGAAAGGTTGACATGCTCTGGCTGCCTCCTTTTTCTCACTAGGGGGTCATGGGCCAGCAGGGGCAGCTGGGAGCTGGAGGTCAGCAGCCCTAGAAAGTCCCATGAACTCTTGAGCTTCGTCCTCTGCACTGTAGAGATATCCCTGATATAATAGCAGGGCACCATAAAGGTGTGGATCCAGGTGTTCTGAATGGCAGTGTGCCACACCCAGGCAGAGCACTTGTCAGTCAGTACATTCATTCATTTGGCTAACAGTAGACAGCCCGTCTTAATAGGGAGGGACATCACAGTCACCAGCAGCTGAGACCATGAACACTGTTTAGGAATGTGGAGACATTTGTGTCATTGGCAAGAGGTCAAGGACTGTGTGGCCCAAAGAAAACAGCTCTGCTAAGGATGTGGGATGGTGGGAGGTGTTTTGAATATAGAAGTTCTTTTTTTTTTTTTTTTAATGGTGTTATATTTGTTCTCCTTTAAATAATTATTCTTAGGGTGATAGCCTCTGACTTAGATATTAAACCTGAAAAAGAAAGGAAAAAAAGCAAATGTGTTAGCTTTCTGTCACTGTACTAAATACCTGGGGTAATCAACTTAAAAAGGAAAGATTTGTTTTGGCTTAGTTTCCGAGGTTCTAGTCCATCATCAGATGACCCATTTGTTTTGGGCCCATGGTGAGGCAGTACATCATGACAGGAGCTCATGGTGGAGCAAAACCGGTTAGTTCATGGCTGGGAAGTGAAAGAGAAGAAGAGGAAGAGGAAGGGGCTGTGATCCCACTATCCCCATTGACCTAAAGACTACCGAGTAGCCCCAACCTCTTTTTTTTCTGTGGCACTGGGGATTGAACCCAGGAGCATTCTACCTCTGAGCTACACCCTAGTCCTATTTTTTATTCTTTATTTTGAACCAGGGTCTCACTAAATTGTGCAAGGCCTCCCTAAGTAGTTGAGGCTGGTCTTGAACCCTCGATCCTCCTGTCTTAGCCTCCCAAATACTGGGATTACAAGCGTGTGCCACCACACCTGGCTCTAGCCCCCACCTCTTAAAGTTTCTACCACTCCCAGTAGCTCCAAGCTGAGGACTAAAGTTTTAACAAACAGATCCTTGGAGAACATTCAAAATCCAAACCGCAGCAGTAAGTATTTAAATTCAGCCCAGGTGCAGCCTCCCCTGCCTGAAGCCTTCCACAACACTCCTATCCATCAGTCACCCCTCCTTGGTGGGGTTAGCAGTTGAGTCCTTTAGGTCTGTGCCCCTCACCTGTGATGCCCTGGGCCTGCTGCTGCTGCTGCTAGTTTTGACGAACAATCACTTACATGCCAATCACAGCCTTTAGACTGCACAGTGTGGAACATGGGCCTCCTGTCTTATTACCTTCACTGCCTTGTTGACTGATATGTGGGCGTACCTCATATGGCTGGGATGAGTGGTGATTTACCTTTCCAAACCTGTTCCCAGTCTGTAAAATGTACCTGCCCTGCAGGATTGTTGTAGGACCATACATATAAAATTTCCAGCCTTGGTTCTGGTCCACAAAAGGCACTGTAAATACTCTCTTCCATACTTTGTGGATTTCGTTTTCTAATGCTCAGATTGTTCTTTGCAAAGGGGTGTGGGGAAGGCTATTGCTTGCTCCAAGAACCTGCCTTGCATTTTATTAGGCTCTTTTTAACTGTTCGGTGAACATGACTACTTGGCAAGCATCCCACAGGGCGGAGCTTTAAAGGCCACATCCTCCCAGGGCCAGCTTGTGACACAGGCCCAGGCAAGCAGTGGGGAGGTGGCCGCAGCCTAGGAAAGCTAGATGTCAGTGAAAAATGCTGGAGGTGGTTGGCATCTGCAAAACCTGTTCATAAAACCAGCATGTTCTCTATACAGAATGAGCACTGGTAAAAATAAAAATGTGCAAGAAGAAATCTGTTTGAATATGAGGACACTGCAAACAATCTCACAAGGTATTAAGATCGCATTAATCTTCATTTTATTATATATTAAAGTTTCTAACTTTTCAAATAATGCCGTTTTGGTTGTTTTAAAGCATCTGAGAATTATAGAGCTATTTGGTGTGGCTGTCAGGCAAAGACTCCTGCCATTTATTGGGGCCCTGGTTTTATTTAATAGCCAGATGAATGGAACAGTTAATAAAAGAAATATTGCTTTATTCCCTGACATTTATGTCCTTGGTTTCCAATAAAGAATTGAAATTATGAATAGTTGATGGTTTAAATTGATGTTTTATGTTGAACGCTAGCTATAATTTGCCCTCTGAGGATTGTAATACCGAGAAACAGATGGTTTTTCACAGTAACAAATTGCTATGTGTATACAGTCTATAGTCTTGGCTTTCAGATATGTTCACCTTCAGTTCTGAACTGACCCGCTGCTGCCAGACCAGGGGAGAAACAGCCTCTCCAGGAAGGGGCTTCCTGCCCAGGAGGACATGCAGCCAGGCCCCAGGGGTTCAATTGCGGTTAAGTTTGAGGTCCTAAGTGGGGTGACATGACCATGTGGCCCCATCATGCCTCAGAGGGATTCAGTACCTAGATGGAGCTGTGAGATCAGGAGCTGGGGCCCAGAGGAGTGTTCTGTTCTAGGTCACAGTGGCAGCTGTGAAGCAGGGCCTTGGCCTTGCTTTGTGTGCTTGATAATATGCTGCACTACGGCCTTCCTGCCCTCCTCGACCGAGCAGGGAAAGTCACTGGAGACATGTTACTGTTTTTGCAGGTTCCCTGCAGCAGAGCCTTGAGAGCTTTGGGCTCTGCAGCCGGGTGGCTCAGCAACCTCACACAACTGTTCTGAACTCCCCTGCTTTGATTTCTTCACATACACAACATGAATGATAACAGAAGCCTCCTCGTTATCAGGATTGAATGTGACGGACCCTGTAAAACAGCACAGAACATGGTGCCGGGTCCAGTCACTGCCCAACACATAATGTTGGTGGTGCTTAGAAGGAGCGACAAACTGCACTGCAGATTGATGTGCGATTCCCGACGTTACAAAGGCTTCCTTGTGTTCAAGGGAGGGTCCCACAGGGACTCTTAAACAGCAATGCGTTAGAGTTGCAGAAATCTACTTTCCACAGCTTTTTAAAGGAACAGGGCTTTCCTGGAAGCAAGGCACCTTGTGTTGGCCTTTGAAACACACCACACCCCTGTCTGGAGTGTTGGGGGCTAAGTCAAAAGATGATACGCTGGCGAAATCAAGCACCACCATTAAGCCACTAGCAGATGACTCAAGGACATGCACAGGTAGGGAATAGTGGAGCTGGTAGGTGTGATTTTGCACAAATGGCAGCAACAGAGATGGAGTTGGTAATGATGCACTGGGGTTAGATATTAATATTTTTGTGACATTTCATCTGTTGAGATGGATGGTTCTTTCCCCACCAAGGAGAGTGTTGAGTAGTGTTTTTCCTTCTTTAGGTTGTGACCCAAGAGTTTGCTTTCAAGACATTTATTTAGAATGCAAGGCTCCTTCTCTTCGAAAAGAAAGGGTTATAAAAAGTGAGCTCTCAGGCAGTCATTTAAGAAGCTTTTCACCTCGAGACTCACCTGAGGAGGAGCATGTGGCCCTTCCTGACACCTGTTGGGGCTATACTGCATGCTTTCGCTTAGTCTTCCCATGAGGTGAGGAGTGAGGGCCTTGGGTCACGAGCCTCTGCTGGAGCTGGTCCTAGATGCCACAGCCCCTGCCCTTGCTGTGCCTTATCTGCCATAGCAAGTGTCCTGGGCTGAGAACTCCGCCTTTGTGGGCTGCATCACCTGGGAGCCTGCCCTCGGCTTAGCTTCCAGCTTCTGTGCAGACCCCACTGCTAATGATCGTTGACTGGATTCAGGGGACGCTGACCAGAAGGGTCACTGGATTGGCATAAGCAGACCTAGGCCTGACTCTGAACCCCACCAGAGCAGAGATTTTCTGGAGCCTTTCCTATCAGTAACCAAGGCCATTGGATTAGAACAGTTCGTCTCCAACCCTGAGGGGATTCTGTTAGGGCTCTACTTCTGAGCCTTCATTGTTTCCCTGTGGCCTCAAGGACAAGCCAGCTCCTTCCCAGGAGGCGTCATGGCGTGGCCTCAGCTCACCTCACTGACCTCCGTGAAAGCTGAGTCCAAAGCTCCCACTCCTCCTGCACTGTCCTGCCCACCCACACTGTGCTTCCTTCCTTCCCACCTGGCTGAAATGCCTACTGGGAATGGCCTGTGACGGCTGTGGATAAAGTGGCAGCCAGGTGTCTAGCGTCCTAACTAGTACCTAGCACACAACTGGGTCTGTGAGTGTAGACGGATATGAAGGCTGTCCTGGCAGGCCAAGGTGTGCTTCTTTGTCCTTGGCCTGAAGCTCTAAAGGTATGGGGAAGGTGTAATGGGCTGCTGCTCAGTGGGACCCAGAGACTCAGCATCTTTACTGGTGGCTGTTACCAATAGATTTTCTTATCTTCCAGTGGTGATATGGGGAACCCAGGGGCATTGTTTGTTTTGAAGTCTGTTACTGATTAGAGTCATGTTTTGAGGTTTCTAACTTTTTTTTTTTTAATTAAGAAGTTTGTTTGCTAAGTTGATTCTTGGGGCCTTTATCCTGGTTACCCCATGTGACAGTGGAAACCCTTTGAAAGCCTACTGGCTCCACGGCCCATTCCGTATCTGTCTTTCTCCCTAGCAGCAAGGGAAGTAATAGTGTCTTCCTGGGTCATCTCAGCATCCTGGCTCCAACAGCACTTCCAAGGGCCCCTGGCGATCAGAGATCTCTACTAGGGACCCTGGAGCGCTGGTCTGACAGGAGACAGCAAATTACTGGAACTGGTTTGGCTCCATATTATTCCTTACACAGATTAAAATCAAATATATATTATATTTTACCCCCAAAATAAGTATAAATAAATTATTGACAAAAGAAGCCAAAGTCAGAAAGATGACAGTGTTGGTGTAGAACACTGTCCTCATGTGTCAGCCCCGGAGTCTGGTTAAGTGTCCCCAGCTAATCACCTCCAACTCCTATCGGTCCATTTGGGCCCTGGGGTGGGAGGTGAGAAACCCAGACTGAACCCTGAGTGCTCTCCCCTGCTGTGAAAGCGCCAAGCTCTCCAAGTGCTGTCCACTCTAGGGTGTCTCTGAACATTTCTGAAAACCCCCTCCATGGTGTCTCTCATCTGATCCCAGCAACAGCACCGGCTCCTCTTGTGACCTACTGCCTCTGTCCCTTCCCCAAGCACTCAGGTCCCTTTGCTGCTGTTTCCCCTCATTCCCAGTCCCTGGCACTGGCCAGTTGCCCATCTTTTGCATGGCCTCTACTGCGTCTTCCTGTTGGCCTCCCAGGCTCTAGAACGAGGCCCCACTTCCCTGTCACCACCCTCCTCAGCACTCTTCCCTGGCCTCCCAGGGCATTTGGAACAAGGGCCCCACACCCTGGTACCAGGCAGGTGCTTCAGGTTTCTTATGTCAGAACATACTCATCCCTCATCCTCCACTGGAGGCCACATGTCCCTGTTCTGGGGCCTTGGTGCTTGCTCCTCCTTGCCTCTCTGCCTGTCAGATCCTGCTTAGCATCTTCTGAGGCTCGACTCAGATGCCTGTCCCTCCATGAACCTTCCCGCCCCTGTATCCACCCCCCTCCAGCACCCAATGTCACCCTGTCTTATGCCACCACGCAGCATGCAGGCCTCACTCTCCACCCAACTGCAGAACTGGAAACCTCCGATGTTGACCATTTTCACACATTGTCCCCTTCTGCACCTCCCAGGGACCTTGTCTGCACTGCACCATGATGATGATAATAGCAGTAGCAGGAGTGACAGACTTTGTGCCCAGCTATTCTCTCACTGTAGAGCATCCCAGTGGGGCAGGTAATGATAACTGCTCTTTATAGATGGGGGAAACGTGGGTGTAGAACCATCAGGAAAGCCTCCAGTTTCCATGGAAGGTCACAGAAGCTGCCAAGGGACAGCTCAAACCCAGATCCCAGTTGGGGCACGCCACTGCTGTGCTCTGCTGTGTTAACTTTAATTAAAGGACTTGGCATTTAAGGACTCAAAGGCTCTTTGGGCAGTCATGAAGTGGGACTCTGTGGTTTGGTGGGTACTAAGACTCATTGCTTGCCTGGGTTCTCACAGGGGGTTGGGTTAAAGCTGGAGGCAGGTGCAAGTGTGCTGACCTCACCTAGTGCCTCAGTTTCCTCCCGCTGTTCCACCTGCTCAGGTTCCTGCCCAATCCTCTGTGGTTCCCACAGCCCAGATTCCAGATGTGTGGAGGAAGAAGGACACTTACTAATGTCACCCTAAGACAGATACAAGGGTGATGGGGGCAGGAGTGTGCACATGCCTGTTAGAAGGCACTCATAATAACTCAGTGTATGTTTTCTGTGGCTGTAATTCTTAACATAGGTGCTGCTTATGCTCCAGGAATAACTTTTAAAAAGGTGATGGCCTCACTACGCCAGAGCCAAGGCTCAACTAGGTCGAGGTAGTGAGGTAGGAGGTGCCTGTCCACATCTCTGGGTCCCATGGCCTCAGCCCTGCCAACATGGCAGGTACTAAGAAGTGAAAGACCAGGAACCCTACAACTTAGTATGCTCAGGGCCTTGTAGTATAGTGAGGACACCTGGCTCTTGTTACTCTCTTTCAGAGATAAGCATTTGAATAAAAGGTTTTGTGTTAGAATAGCATGTGCATGTGAGTAATAGTCAGTGGGTAAATGAAGATGACATTGAGGAAGGCAAAGTAAGCACTGTGGATGATAAATGTGAATATCCAGAACCAATTTCCCTACGTTCCCTCCTGGGGTCAGGCAGGGCCACTTGCTCTGTTCCTCCTGTAATTGTCCCCCAGCTCCGAGCCCTTTGTCCCTGACAATGTTGCTGATGAACTTGGTAAAATACCCATGGAGAGGGTGGCACCTGATGGGGTAAAGGCTGCAGGAGGGTTTTGAAATCGTCTTCCTTTACAGCACTTATTTTCCATCTTTACTGTATACCTCCTGAACAAGTGCATAGATGCAGGTGGCATGTTGGGCCACTCAGGAGCCCCTGAGGCAGCTGTGGCCCTGGACCCCACCCTTGGGTTCAGAAAGGAAGCACTTCCTCACATGGCTTATGAGACACAAAACTTATAGTTTCACTTCATTAAAAAACACCATACAAAAGAAAAAGGCAACATTTGAAGCAAGATGCTGCATGGGAAGGATGGTTGAAGTGTTCTAGAAAGCCAGCTAGAACATGGTGCCCTGGAGAAGCCAAAACACAGAGCAGACCTGTGTGTCTCTAGAGAATTCAAGTGCAAATCTCTGTTTAAGACTAATCATTTGTCTGTCTGTCCCCCCCCCCTTTTTTTTCTTTTGGTGGTACTAGGGATTGAACCCAGGGGCATTCCACCTCCAAACTGCACCCCCAGCTATATTTTATTTGAAACAGACTCTTGCTAAGTTATTGCACACAGTTGGCAGTTGGCCTCAAACCTGCAGTCTTCCTGTCTCAACCTCCCAAATCTAGGTACACTCTCTCCCCAGTCTCTTCAACACTACCTCTGCCACTGTCCTTGAACTCTGTCTCCCAGGGCAAACTTGGTCATTCTTGGGCCTTCCTTGAGCCATCCCTTTTCTTGGCACCTGTTGTTTTCCCCCAACTTCTCAGGCCCCTGTCCCTATAACAATAGTGCTCTTGGGAGCACAGCTTACACACACGCACGCACGCACGCACGCACGCACCTACCTTAAGGACCCGGGCTCATTCCTTCGCATTCTCGCTCTATTATACCTTAGCAGTCACTATTCCGTCTTCAGCCTCTGCTGGTATCATCTTGGCAGTTGTCTCTCTGGGGCCTTTTGGCCAGCCTTGCACACCTGTAGTGGCAACCAGGAATATTGGATTTCCCCAGGTGCGTGCATTTAGGCCTGGACCGAAGGTTTTGGCTCCCTCTGTTGTTGCCTTCCGGAACCTGCGTGCTAATGTCCCTTCCAAGAGTGTTATGAAAGACCTTGGTTTCATTTTTGGAGGGCATTTGAGAACTCAGAGGGGGTTTTGGAGCCTGTGGACAATTTGGGGGGAACGCTTGGGGTTGGGTGTCTCTAGCCTATTGCCTAGCTCAGCTGTTTCACCTGGATTACTTGGGATCTGTCTTGAGAGGACACCTCCAAGCCACCCTGGCTAGCTTGTTCCTGTCACGTGGACTGCTGAAGGCATCCTTTACATAAGCCTGCGGCCATGTGGCCTAGCACCAAGTGCATTATCAGTGCTGCCTGTTCTGTTGTTCTTGTAGAAATCAATGAGGCCTTTCTCATGAACAGGAGTCTCTGAACCTGTGGCTTAAATTCTGCTCTTATTTCTTTTGATTAAATGACCTGAAATCTCTGAGGCAAGAGTCATTTGTAATAAACATTGTCTGATCTTCAGTTAACCATTTACTTTGGAAGTAATTTTGGTCACAAAATAGAAAAACAAGTGCAAATAATAACTCTGCAAACCATTATAAAATGTTTTGAGATGGTAATTGTCAATGATTAGACTCTTCTGAAGCTTTGACTGGCGTTTGGACATGTTCCTTGGACTGATCCAGGCCCCACAGGCAACACTGAGCTCAGAGGGGCATGCTCAAGGGACCTGGTGGAGCAGTGATGGTTTGCAGGAAGCCCAGCAGGCACATGTGTGTATTTACCAGAAGTTGTGGACCGTCTGCCTGTTGCATGTTGTGGTGGAGACCTCTCACCTTTCTGTGGGGGAGAGCTTGCCACCCCACCATGTCAACCCTGGGGGGCTGAGTACCCAAAGAAGCTGAAAGGTGGCTGTAGACACTCCTATGTCACTGTCCTCTGCTCCAGGTGGGTGATAGGCAAGGGCAGGACGGAGGCTGCTCTGTCTCAGGTCCCATGAATTCAAGCCTAGCTATCCCTCTAGGAATTCCCAAACCCCTGCCCTTTGGAGGAGAGGGACTCCTACTTCTGGGTGGTGTTCATTTATTTAGCTTACTCTGTGCTTCAAACTGGGCACCTTTAGCAGGAGTCCAGCTCCAGGTTCTGCCTGTCTTGCCCTTAGCCTGGAACCTGGCACAGAGCTGGTTACTGAGCCAGAATAAGTTCAATAAAGACCACCCTGGGGTCCGGGTGCATACTTTGAGCCAAGCCTGGGATGCAGAGGAGACAGCAGGTTCCTGCCCTGCCCCAGCCCAGGGTGTGTGTGAGAGACCATCCAAAGGCCAGGATGTCTCTCCTGGCATAGGACAGACTCCCCCCCTACCCCCCCACCTCCACAAGCTGTGACTTGGCCAGGGCTGCCTGAAAGGCCACCGTTGTCATCCACCAACAGTGCCACCTGCTCAGGGCAAGGCTTCCCTCTCCCCACTTAGTCCAGTGGGGCTTCCCGAAAGGTGGCAAGGAGAGCTTCAGCATTCCTGCCTTCACTCCTCCTCAAGGTAAGCCCATAACTAGGGGGGCAACGGGCTTTTTGGAACGAGGAAAGCATTCTCGGCCTCTGCTGCCCGCTTCCCAGCACCCACTGTGCATTGAGCAGGAAGCTGCTTCCTCCTACTTAACATCAGCATCTAGCTTTCTTCCTCCCTTTCTTAAACTGAGGGGAGTTGTCATGTCAAGGGCAGGGAAGAGAAAGGCTGCTGGCCTCCCAGGTTTATGACTGGGCTTTGAAGTGCGTTTCCTCTGGGCCACCAGGCCACACCACTGCAGGGTGCCTCTTGCCTGCAGGAAGGACCTAAGAGCCTTTGCCAGCCACTGGATCCGGCCTTGTCCTGCATCCTGGAGCATCTGCTGGTCCCAAGCCAGCACAAGGCCAGGCACTTTGGTCACAGGAACACGGGAAGAGGCAGCTCCTAGCCACCGTCCATTATCTGGCTGCTTTTCCCTCTTCAGGCAGGACCTCTGTGCTTCCTGCCTGCCTCACCGAAGCATGGCCGTTTGAACTTTATTGACAACGGGCGCCAGAAGATTACTTTGAAATCTCACTTCTCTGGCAAACACACTGACTCAGTGGAGCCGGCTTTCTTTGATTTATGTCGGCCGCATCTGGAAAGCAGGATTGCCACTGCTCTTTGAGAGCACCCCAAATTAAGAGTGCTGGAGTGTGGTTTCTGCTGTGCTGAGGCCGGTGACAAATTGCCTGTGAAGACCCCCTGACAGAGTATGATGCGTTCATCTGCAGCAGGCCCACTCATGGCCCGATTGCTCCCAAGATTAAACTTCCCCCAGGCGGCCTGCACTGCCTTGGGAAGGGTGGCTGGGCTGCTTGGCTTCAGATTACTGACAAATGTATTGAATTGGATCTAGTTTAAAACTATATCAGTTTTGAAGTTTTTAGTCTTGGTAAGAAAATGAAATCCTTGTCCCAAACCAGGGCCTGTTGGCTTTGTCAGTGGCCAGTGCACACGCATGCATGTATACTTGTGTGTTGTCAAGAGCCCCTATTTCAAGCTGTTTGAGAAAGCAGCTGCCCTGAATTGAGACACATGTGTCTTGAGCTTGTTTCCCAATGTTAGCACCAAAATAGAAACTGGACTCTGTCAGCAGTGGTGCTCACAGGCAACTTGTCAACGAAAGTGCTTCCAAATGTTTTCCCTGTTACATGCCTTTGACCTGCACTGCTTTCTCATCTGTCCTGGTGAAAGGTAGCATTTTCAGTTTAAAGACTTTTAAACAAATTCATACCTGGAGAGCAAGGTATCTTCCATATCCACTGAAATTTGAGAACCTTCTTGTATAATGAGCATCCTGGTCCTACATTAGACTCTTCCGGAAGTAGTCAGACTGTAGGCACATAGGGGCCACAGCAGACCCATCAGGTCATTTTACATGTACTTGCTTTTCTCCTTCACACTTTTGTCAGTTCTTTAGCACTCTTTATTTGGTTGGGTATGAGCTGTTCCTTGTAACGCTGACGGGCTGGAAGAGTGTTAGTATTTAGGGGAAGATATTTTTAAACATGATTTGCTTTTGCCCAAATGTCCTGCATCCCTTCACTTGGGGAATTCATCATATAGCTTATGGTCTTTTAAAACCTCCTGAGCCCACCCTCACATGCTCCAGATCCAGGCTAGAGTGCCTCACTGTGGCATTAATCTGGGGTCTTCTCAGTAACTCAATTAACCCGGGCTGCCTAACTGAGGATTTCTCTTGAACACAATTATGTTTAATGTTTGTATTCCTTGTCTTTTAACCAAGAAGCTCTGGTTTATTTAACTGTGGTGGGTGGCAAGGGTGGAGAATGGAAATGACCCTCTCCACCCTATTTTGCCCTGTACTATGTTAGGGATATAAACCTCAGTAAGGCATGGTGGTCCTTCCTCCGGGGGCCCTCATGGGTCTCAGACCTGTAAACAGGGTGTGTGATGGGTGAAATTTGTGCTAGGTGCAAAGTAGATCCAGAGCTGAGCAGTTTTTTTTTTTCACCTAGGGGTAGGGAGATAGGTGGGTTTCATGCAGGGAGTGAGCTGGCAGGTGAAGATCTAGAGGAGCCCAGTGTATTTCAGAGGCTGCCTCCTCTGTGACTGTCGTGGTTTACACATTTGTCCTCTTTGTAGAACTTCATCTTGAGGCCAAGATCTTCCTGGCTATGCACATTCAGGGCACACAGCAGATACTCAATAAGCATGTACTGAGCAAAAAATCACTCCTTCCTTCCGGAGAGATTCATGACAGGTTTCCTTGATGCAGCAAACACTTACCCTGTTCAGAAGTGCTTACGTGCTAATTAGCCACTTGATGTTTGAGACATCTCCGTTCATTCTTTGTGTCTTGGAAAAATGTGATTGACTTACAGTTCAACCAAAAGGCATTTAGAAAACTGTTCTCTAAAACACCACCAAGCCAGGTGTGGTGATCCACACTTGTAATCCCAGTACTTGGGAGTTTGAGACAGGAGGATTGCAGGTTTACCGCCAGCTTCAGGAACTGAGTGAGGCCCTCCACAACTTAGTGAGACCCTGTTTCATAATAAGTAGAATAAAATAGGGTTGGGGGTATAGCTCCGAGGTAGAACACTACTGGGTTCCATCCCCAGTACGATAGATAAATGATAGATAACAACCAAGCTTTAAAAGTGCTTGCAACTTGGTAGGGGAGAGGAATTGAGTTGGGTTTCTTCCTTTACTTGCGGATGGCCATGGCATTTGGGTTGATTCTTCTGCTCCATAGGACCTTTTGGCCCATGTTTTCTCACAGGTGTTGCCCCACTGGGCTGTCTATAGTGATTGGGGCTTTCGGTCTTGCTTGGTGGTGTCCCTCTACCCCAGCAGCAGAAGCAGGCTCAGCTACCCTGTTTACACAGCCTGAAGCAAGGCCTGGAGTTTTGTTTAGGCATCTTAGACCAGGCTCCCTGTTGTCTTAGCATCACAGTCTATTTCCAAGCCAGTCTGAAAGTGAGTGCTCTTGGCAGATCCAGAGGTGGTGTCAGGCTGCCCTTCATCCTCCACATCTGGCATCACATATATCAGTAAAAGCTGCATCTGCCCCTTGGGTAGAAGCCTGTCACTGCTCAGAAGGGGAATCTTAGTTGCTGCCACCTATGAAGAAACTCTCTAGAGAGGGACCTTGATCCTGGAAGGGTGTCTGTCCTGGTCTACTCATCCCACAAGGCCCACTGCTGTACAGAGTCCCCCCAGCCAACATCTGTCACATGTCTCCAGCTGCTTCAGGCATATTCCAGGTTCTAGCAACTGGGGAGGCTGAGGGCTCTTTTCTTTTGTCATCCATAAATAGCATGATGATAATGGGAGTCACTTCTCAGCCGCCCACAAGGCAGCCTAGTGGGAACTGGAGGCTAGCATCCCTTTATTGAAAAGCTGCTTAGAATCAGAGGGAATCTGGACCCACTATGAGCTGGTGGGATGAGGGGTTCTTGTGCAAAGGATAGCCCTGCTGTTTCATGTGGCCACTTTGGGCTTGCTTAGCCTGGAATTTCTCCTCCTCAGGGCGACCTGTTTGCCCACTTCATAGGCTGAGCGGCTGAGATGGATTCATGTGTGAGGTGGTGAGGCAACCAGGATGTCCTTAATAGGACTGAATTCGCATCCCCACGTGAGAAGGATATAGGAGATACATTTCACCCTTCTTGATTAATCTGGGCCCACAGCTTGCTTCATGTTAGGAGATGTTCAGTTAGTTATTCTGGGTTTCCTGAAAAATATGGCTTACTCCCTTGTCTCCCTTCACACACATCTGGATGAATCAGAAGGATTGTGCCAGTGGCCGGTGAGCTGTCTTCAGTGGGATGGTTTTCAGCGCAAGCTGGGACAGTTGCCTCCTCCTGTGCAGACGGGTTGGTGAGGTATAGTGGGAGCTGACCTAGAACAAGGAGGTGACCCCGACCTGGTGATGGAATCAGATCATGGGGGCGTGGAGTAGACTACTCAAGTCATCTGTCTGGCAGTTGAGCAGGTTCCTATCTCCCCACCCCACACACACGCGCTTTACTATGTGGACTGGGAAGGGATGTCAGGCTTTAGTGTTTATAAGAAAAGAACAGATTTTGGTGATAAAGCAACTCATAAATAACCATAAATAACAGTAAATTTTCATTCCAAAAGTGTTCTGAGCTTTCACAGATATATTCATGTCTCACATCCCATTTGATGTTTACAGCAACCTCTTGGTTACAGTTATTCCGGGGATGGGGGCTAAGGCTCAAGGGTTACAACCTGCCCAGGTTATACAGGGACAGAGTGAAGGGCCTCAGACATGGCTCTGGGATCGCTCCTTCCATGTGGCATAATTCCAGATGTGAATCCTTCTCTCAGGTATGCCTCAGACAAGTGAGTGCAGGACAGATAGAAAGAGGAAGAAATGAGGGACTAGGTCAGGGGCCCACAAACTTTCTCTTAAAGGGTCTGACACTATTTTAGGCCTTGCTGGGCAGGAGGCAAAATTGGGATATTATGTAGGCATTTATATAACTGTGTTAAATGTAACCATTTAAAAGTGTAAAAGCCATTCTTAGCTTATGGGCCATAAAAATACCAAAAGCTGCCTGGAGCTGGCAGCTAGCCGGAGCTTGCTGACCACTGGAATGGACCATTGCTGCTGCTGTGGGCAGAAGCCTGCAGATTTTGCCCTCTCGTTTACTCTCATGGTCGAAGCTTCTTTTTTTCTTCCCTCTTGCCATACTGGGGATTGAACTCAGGGGTGCTTTACCACTGAGCTACATCCCCAGCCCTTTTTATTTTGAGACAGGGTCTTGCTGAGGCTAGCCTCAAACTTTTGATCCTCCTGCCTCAGCCTACTGAGTCACTGGGATTACAGGTGTGTGCCACCATACCTACCCTTCTAGAGACTTCTAACCAGAAGTTCCTGGGAGTCAGTGACGTTTCATGTGTCATAGACAACTTTATTTTCAGTAGAGTCAAAAAGGAATTCAGAAAAACTCATATGCATTTTAAGAATCTTCCACTGATCCTTTTTAAACCTAGACCCTGTGTCACTATTCTGTTTACCAAGCTTGACTGCTCTGCCCACATGTATATATAGCCTATGCATGTGCCTGGCCCCAGAGTCTCAGGTCTGCATTCTGAATCTAGTTTGCACATTCCTTCCAGAAAAAGCAGATCTTTGGGAACATTGTGGTGGCCTACCTGCTCTCCCCTTCCCCGTTCTTAGTTCCTGTGAACTCAGAGCTGCCCATCCCAGAGGCTCAGAGAAGCAGGCGCTGACCCTGGCCGGCTCCAGAGTACCACCCTCACCTGCTGAGCTATCTTCTTACGCAGCAGGAATATGAGTAAGGCCGAGGTCTGGGCTGCTGGCCTCTGTCTTCTCAAGACTCAGTTTATCTGCCTTTGAGGCCTGCAGAGCTCCCCTTCACCAGCTCCAGAGAGTCTCCTCTCTATTCCATCCACAGTGGATGCCCTGCTCCCTCCTGGCTGAGGCTGTGGACGCTAAAGGAGAGAGCCAACGGCACACAGCCTATGGAAAGCACAGATGCCATTCTGCCTTCTGGGAAGATCACGTCCTTTCTGAAATGTGCTTCTGGAGGTGCAGGTGGTGCTGCTACTCTTGGGCCCTTTTGCTGAATAAAGAACAGCTCCAAGGGTCCTAAGCATTGCCTAAAATTCTGTGCTTTTAGCAAATCACAGGGCACTGAAGAGAAAAACATCAGGGAATGGGCAGACATGCCACTGGGTTAGCCAGAGCACTTGGTTTGGTTTTGGAGGTAGTAGAAGATGAGCCTAGGAACATCAGGCCACAGGTGGTTAGGTCACGAGCTATAGACCCAAGGAAGAAGTACATGTGAGGATCCAGGGTAGTGTCACAGCTTTCAGAAAGAAACTGTTTAAACAGGGAAAGGGAAGCCTTGTTAGACTCCAGTTGCTAAACATACCACACCATTCTCTTTGAGAAGAATTCTAGAATGCTGGCACCCAGTACAATCCAAGTAGGAGATATCGCCCCATCCCCAACCGCCAGGGAAGTAGGTTCTCAGTGAATGGGTTTGACCCATCATCTTTAGAAACTCACTGGTTTAATTTAGAGCAAGTTGTGTGTGGCAGGCTGGGATAACTAGACACATCTGAAAAAGCAGCTCTCACCAGAAACCACTGTATTTTGGGAGGCTCTTGCTGGGGACCCAAGTACAAGAGGCTGTCCTGACCTGACCACTGGGATGTGGTGGAAAGCCTTTGCTTTTCCAAATATTTCGTATGGAGATATATTTCCTTTTTTTTTCATTGTCGTCATCTGTGTGTTGCTCATCATAGTTGTCTCAGGTGGGTCTTTCGTCATGAGTGCTGCAGACTCGTCTGAGGACCTGACCACGCTCACCACGCCTCATGGCTCCCACCATCTATACTGTGCACCCTCTGACTTCTAATCCCCCTGAAACCGCTCCCCAAGACTTTGGACTTATTTTTTGTCCTTTTGTCTCATTATTTGCAGCCTTTCTGACCTTTCTCTCTTATGTTAAGTGGGTGTCTCGAGAGCTCTGGCTACAGGCCTTCCTTACTCCCACTCTGCTCCCAGTGTCTCCAGGTCACAGTTCCTACCTGGAGGTCCTGCTGGCTCAGGGGAATTTCCAGTGCGGACTTCCCATCGTCTTCACTACCTTCCCCATTCCCTTCCTGTGTCTGGTCACCCTCACCTGGGTGAACTTCACATTGACCTCATCCCCCACCTCTGTGCCCTCCTACATCAGCTCACTTACTAAGCTATGTGTGTTCCAATTCCAGGGGCATCAAATTCCTTCTCTGCCTCCATCACCAAGCCTAGCTCCTGGCTATTCCCTTTGTCCACACTTTCCTTTCCATATGGTGTCTCTGCCCCAGGCTGTCCTCATACTCATCCTGCAGCAGGCCCTGGGCTGGTCCTTGCCATCCTTGAGCTTGGTTGTTAATGGCTGCTTAGGCCACATCTGGATTCCTTGCCCTGCTTGGCTACTTAATTCCCCACACAACTCACACTGTGTTGTTTTTTCCTTGTACATGATTTCAGCTTGCTTCTTTATTCCTGCTGTTGTGTCCCTCCTAGAAATCTCTCCCTCCCTGCTGTGTCCCAACCTTGCCCAACTCAGGTTTCCCTGTCCTGTTACCTTTGCCCCATACCTTTCTCTTGGCACATTTCACATTCTTTCCTGCACTGTTATTTGTATGCACATCTTTATTCTCTCCATGTGAACTTTGAGGGGGCAGCCTATGTGCCATGCCCCCTCCTTGCTCTCTCTAGGAGGTCTCCAGGTTCAGACTCCTTTGTAATGAACCCATGAGTGACATCCCACACTGTCCTCTGCTGTGGACTTCCATGCCCAGGGACATGGCACTTTCCTTCCTTTACCTTGAATAGGACAAGATACATGTCAGGACTTAACAGTTAAGAACCATCAGATTGCATGTTTAAGGTGAACAAAGTATCTTTCTGAGAGGAGAGACCAAGGTACAATTGTGGTGAGGCTTGACTCTGCATGGCAGCCCTGTCTCAGGTTTTGTATTTTTCCTGGTGGGCAGGGGGCTGATCAGAGACACGCTGCCTTCTCGATCACACACACAATCCATGCTCGCTAGGAGTGAGGTCAGAGGTCCAGGCAGTTGGGGACAAAAAGCAGGCCCAGGGAACCCACGGCACACGTGCACTGGCAGGTCCAAGCGGTTAACCTGAATTGAAGCATTCAAAGGCTTGTCCTGCCCTGTCAGCTGTGGCGCTTCCAGGTGGAATATAGCTTAGGAGACAGGGTGGCGTGGCAGCATTGGCGCCAGCAGGCCCTGAGTTTGCATTATAGCCAAATGGCCCCCAGGTAAAAGGCACAACCTCTGAGAGCCCTGGGCATCCCGTGTATATGATGAGGATAAGCCCACATTTCTGAAGGACTATTTCAACACATACATGACACTGGCCATGCAAATAGGGCTCTCAGACTCCAAGTAGGGTGTGGCCAGGTCTCACCAGTCCCTTGGCTGGGCACACTACTGGCCTTGCCAGTGCCCTACTACATATGCTATAAAAGCTCCGGGAGGCAATGTAGTGGCTCAATTCTCAGAAGACCAAAGAAATTACTGTGCAGACCAGGGAGCTGTGAAGCCACTTTCTACAAGTGCATTGATTCAAGTGACATAGGATCCAGACCAGGTCTTAAGCCCTGGACCTCTGCCTCTAAATTTTGTTCTCCCCTACTGAAGGGTCTTTCTGCTTCTCCAAACTAGGAGTGGTGGATATGATGGCCAACCATCTCAGACTTTTTATCTGTGTGTTTCTGTAAATTTACATTTTCTCAGTTGGGTAAAAGCTTTAGAATTACTAAGATTCCTTTTGTGTTGTAAAATGTTCTTGCCATTTAAAAGATTAGCAGACATAATTTCAGTGAGCCTTGGTGAATGGCATGCCTCACTTAGCTTAATCTCTCAGTGGTACATGTTAAAACATATAAAGATAGCATCTCTAGCACACATGGAAGCTTGAAAATGAAAGGCTGCAGTACTCCAACCTCAGAGCAGGAGATGTCTCAAAAGAGCAAAAGTGTTGTTACAGGCCTCCTGTGCTACCCTGATGCCAGATTCCCTGAGATGGAACTCCCTGGAGCCCAAGGATTGGCATATAAAGTCAGCCTGGATCAGCTGGGGGAAGGTGGCAGGTCTTCAGGTTTGGCATCACTGGAGGAAACTGATGGCATTTGAGTATACCTTCCATGGGCACAAGCTAGCACACGGAGATCACCTCTGGAAGTTTCCATGTGGGAAAAGCTGTCTCTGCTGTGATTGACAACTGAAGGGAGTAGGGTTACTGGAGTTTGTGTTGACTGCCCTGAAGTCAGCAGTATCTAATGAGCACTTTGTTGGTGCCAGTCCTCACCAGATTACCTGGGAAGGAAGGATAGCTGCGTCCATGCTGAGAGGAACTGCAGTGGTCCTGGGTTAGACTAGGTCAGAGTTAGATTGCCTGAATAGCCCCTGATGACACTGCAGTCCAGATAGGTAGAGGACTTGGAGGGGTTAGGGCACTCTGAATAGTATAGACATAGGAAGGGGATAGTGTCATCATCACCATCGTTGTTATCACAGCAGTTACCTTGAGCACCTTCTGTGTTGTTGCATTTATCCAAAAATATTCATTTGTTTTCCCCATTGAGCCAAATACCATTCTATTCAGAGAAGGGTCTTTTAAGGCATGCAACATTGGTCCTAATAGGAGAGAAAACTAAGGTTCAGAAAAGTGAAAATTTATTAAGCAACCTGTCTTTACACAACTACTAAACAGCAGGGCTGGAATTCAAATTCAGATCAATTTGGATTTTTCTGTCAGAAGGATTTGCATGTGTGCTTACATAAGAAAGAGAGATTCATAGCATGACTGAATTGTGCAGAGCACCTTTTAAGTCAAGTCTGTGTCATATAATGCAGGTTTCCAGCATCTGTTTCATATCAGGCCACATGTAGGTGTTGTATACATCTGTAGCTTATTTAAATGTGCGTATTACCTGTAGGAGAAGGGAAGGAAACAGGAGAGCTGGAGCTGTCTGTTGACTTGTTTATGTGTGTAGATTTTAATGCGTGTCTATGTGCCTATTTACATGTAAGGCGTATTTGCATGATGAAGAATTAAATACCTAGCAAGGGTGTGGCCTGCTGATGCCAGGACCACTCTGACACATGGAGCTCAGCCCAAAGCACAGATTCTATTTTAGTTTATTAAATTTTATTTCTACAACCCCTCAGAAGCTCTTTCTGTTTGGAAGAAGCCATCTCTGGGTGTATATCTGAGCCATCTCTCTCCTCTCCTAGTATTCCTGCCAAATCAATGGGATTAGATCCGAGCCTCCTGTTACAAAGAAAGAATCATAGTCAAGCTACCAGGCCCAGCTTGTATTCTTACTATTTTGTCTACACTTAACAAATACCCAAATGATTTTAGACTGATTGTTTCAACATTGATTGTTGATTCTACTTCCAGCAATCTACCAAATACATGAACATTGTCAACAGTGTTGTTTTTACATGGAGTCTCAAGAAGTCCCTCATGGAATTGTGGGTCTTAGGTTGCTGCACACATCTGAGTGTTGTTACATCTCAGGTTGGATGGCTGAATGTTTGGTCCATGTACTTACTGTATCGCCAGTTTTCTTTACTTATCTTCTGTGGGCCTTCAAAACTATCAAAGCTTATAGCTGAAGATTTTGCACTTCCTGCATGGGGGAATATGAAAGTAAGAACAGAAGACAGGCTGATAACTGTTGTTTGGTTTGTGGTACTAGGGATTGAATCCATGGGCATTCTACCTCCAAACTATACCCTCAGCCCTATTTTATTATTTTTATTTGAACACAGGATCTCATTAAGTTGCTAAGAACCTTACTAAGTTACTGAGGCTAGCTCTGAAGCTTCTATTGTCCTATCTCAGCCTCCCAAGTACTGGGATTACAGGTGTGTGCCACTGTTCCCATAGCCAATAATAGTTCTTTGACTGTATCCCCAAGTACAGCCTGGGGTCAGGAAGAGACCAGATCCCTCTTGGCCACATCCAGCCTGTAAAGACCTCTGTCCTGGGGCAGGGTGGGGGCAGGCCTAAAGCCATTTATCTTTGCATCTTTGTAGGTTTAACCCTCAATACAAAATAGAAATTGAATGAATGATTTCAGTAAGCATGCTCCAGAGAATTCCCTTTTTTTTTTCACGGGAGGCGGTGTTAGGGATTGAACTCAGGGACAGACATTCTATCTCTGAGCTACACATCCATCCCTTTTTATTTTTCGTATTTTGAAACAGGGTCTCATTAAGTTGCTAAGAGCCTCTCTAAGTTGCTGAGGCTGTTCTTGAACCTGTGCCAACTTAAAATTTTTTTTTTTTTTTTTTTGCTGTACTGAGGATTGAACCTACTGGTACTCTACCACTGGGCTATGTACTCCTAGCTTTTTTTATTTTGAGACAGTGTTTCCCTAAGTTACCCATGCAACTTAATGATCCTCCTGCCTCAACCTCTCAAGTTGCTGGGATCACAGGTGTGTGCCACCATACCTGGCTCCCCAGAAAATTCTTTCTTCTTTTTTTTGTACTAGGGATTGTACTACGGACTGAACCAAGAGGCATCCTACCTCCAAGCTACATCCCTAGCTCAATTTCATTTTTTATTTGGAAACAGGTTCTCACTAGGTTGCTGAAAGTCTTGCAAAGTTGCCGAGACTGGATTTGAACCTGCAATCCTTCAGTCTCAGCCTCTCAAGTACTGAGATTACCACGCCCAGCCCCAGGGAATTCTTAAACTGTCTTAGCCAATTATATAGACTATCTCAGTAGTCAGCTTTTAGAAACCTGAAAATATTTTTGGTATTTATCTCTTTAAGGAATATGTCAGAAACAATACCAACTGTTATTTTGCAGCCAATTCCCGAATATGTGATAAGAAACATAGTATCTTGAGGGAGGAAACCTGTCCAGGTGAAATTCTCATAGAAGTCCTTATTGCCCTGTGTCATTCAGCTGGATATAGCAGGAATGTGAACAGCTAGGTACTCTGACCTACCTCAGACACTTACTGATGTAAACACTCTGCTGTCATACCAAAGAAAGGCCAGCCTTAGGTTATGAATGTCAGTACTGTCCCTGGGTGCTGTCTTGTGTGTCTGAGTCATCTAAGAGAAGGTTTTAAGAAAGACAATAAGGCATGAAAATCACTAAGGAGATGGTTAGAGATAAGTAGATCTATACTCGCTATATATGGTAATAAAAGAAAAATCTGGGCAAATGTTCTAGATGTTTATGGACTTCTGTGATTCATCTAGCAGGGCCAGCAGCTCCAGCCAAAAGATATAGGATGTCTTAATTGTACTTCTCTCCTAAATCCTTTCACCACAAAGAAGCCAGGCTGTGTCTTCCAAGGAAAATTCCAGGGTTATATAAAAGTTACCCTTGGGTAACAGGCCTAAAAAGATTGCAGGAGGAGTTTCAAAAGTAATATAAAGCCATTTGCTTACCAAAATAAATAATAATTCTGAGTGTTAGTGATTTTTTATAGACTGAAGGTCACATATCCAATGTAGCTAATCACTGTCCCTCCCTTGCCAGAAATAGAGCCCCTTGGATTTTTCTGACTGTTCAACTCCTAGACCAATGCTTCAAATTGGTCTTATTGAGCTTAGGTGTAATTCATGGCTCCATTTCCAGGAACAGGGTGACAGAGGAGCACCAGTCGTGTTTCTTTTAAGTCTAGTAGCTCCCGAGCTATGTCTGGTTCTGCTGTTCGGGTCCTGGGCACATGTGTGTGGAGAGGAAAAACTTGGTAGGGAAGCTACCTGCAGGAAAAGGCAAGTTATAGAGGATAATGAAGGAGGCTAAGCAGGAGATGCTTATGGTGGAATCCAGTGGGGAGTTGAAAATAGACTTTCTCTATTGGAGTATTAGACTTTCTCTTATTACTTTGCGCGGGCTGTTTATATAGTCGGCCCTCTAGATCTGTGAGTTTCACCTCTAGATCTGTGAGTTTCACATCTGTGAATCCAACCAACCTTGGGTCATGGCAGGTCAAAAATATTGGGGGTAGGATTTGCTTCTGTACTGATTATTCCCTAAAAAAGAGAGCATAACAACTTTTTTTCTTTTTTTTTTTTTTTTTTTTTTTGCGGTACTGGGGATTGAACCCAGGGGCATTCTACCTCCGAGCTACACCCCCAGCCCTATTTTTTATTCTTTATTTTGAAACTGGGTCTCACTAAGTTGCGGAGTGCCTCACTAGGTAGCTGAGGCTGGCCACGAACCCGGATCCTCCGGTTTCAGCCTCCCAAATGCTGGGATTACAAGTGTGCGCCACCACGCCCAGCTCAGCATAACAACTATTTACATAGCATTTAATTGTATCAAGTATTACAATTTTTGTGTTTGTGAGTATGGTACTAGGGGTTGAACTTAGGGACATTCTACCACTGAGCTATACCCCCAACCCTTTTTATTTCTTATTTTTAAACAGGGTCTCTCTAAGTTACCATGGCTGGCCTTGAACCTGCAAACTTCCTGCCTCAGCCTACGGAGTACTAGGATTACAGGTGTGTGCCACTGAACCTGGCTATTATAATTTATCTAGAAATGAATCAAAGTAAATGGGGCAGAGGATATGCATAGGTTCCCTGCGAGTTTTATATAAGGGACTTGAGCATCCTAGAATTTTTTTTCTTAATTAAAAAAAAAATGGTACTAGGGAATGAATGCAGTGACATTCTACCTCTGACTTACTCCCCCAGCCCTTTTTAATTTTTTTGTTTTGAAACAGGGTCTTGCTAGGTTGCTAAGCATCTTGCTAAGTTGCTGAGGTAGGCCTCAAACCTGTGATCCTCCTTTCTCAGCCTCCCAAATACTGGGGTACAGGCATGCACCACCATGCCCAGCAGCCTCCAAGAATTTTGTTATCACCAGAGGGGCTATGTGCTGGAGTCAATCCCCTGCTGATACTGAGGAACATCTGTACTCTTTGAGCTCTGCACACCAAGCAGAGTGCAAAGTCAGTGAATCACAACTCTCTTGAGGACCTTGAACATAATCAGCTGTTCTGGAAAGCACCTTTTCTTCCCACCCTTACCTGTCATCATAAGCCTCAGTCCCCTGATGTCAGGGGTCTCTGAGGGATGTGACCTATTGGATGAAATCAAGGAGGGATTTCTTGGGTGCCCCAAAGGGACTTTCTTCAGTGGAATGAAGTTGGGTCTCCTTTCCAGCAGCAATGCTTTGCCATCTGCCCTTGGAGAAGCCAATATGGAGTAGGGTCAGGACACCTTTCTCTGTCCTGAAAGTTTCCTCTCACTTGCTAGGTGGAGGTAATCTATTGGGAGACATCTTTAAACATCGATGCTGGTTTCAAAGATTTAAATTCCTTGGTTGCTCACTGAGTCACATATGTTACTTAGACCATCTGTATGGTATAAATAATCTCATTAAGAAATTATGGTCTACATTCCCCCTGCCCCTGACTCTTGAGTATTTTCCAAAAGGAAATAAAAAAGCATGTAAATATTATAAGGACCATGTTTAGACTCCACGTCAGTAAGACTTTTTTGCTCATGGGCCACTTGTGCTTGAGTGAGTGTCTGAGAGAATATTCGCAATGTGCTTTGTGCCTGTGAGTAGATTTGCGTATCGTTTATTATTAATTGCTCCTCTGAGCAGTTCTGTGAAGCTAGTAAATATTAATAAATAATATGTGCTGATGATTAAGCTAAGACAAAGGAATACCTTCTTCAGGCTACTTGATTTTAAGTGAGCTGGTTGCACACAAATGAATAAACCTGAAGGTAGGCATTCGGCAGGGAAACAAAGGAAATCAAGACCAGAACCAGGAAGGAGCATATCTGAGGTGATGTTAAGTGTTCTGTATTTCTTTGGCATAATCTGCTCCTTCTCTGATTTGCCTGTGGAGTATTCTGTCTGAGTGCTGAAAAGACCTGGGTTCACACTGGGACCATCCCTGCCCCATTAATGCCTTTAGGCATTAATTTGAGATGATGTTTTAAGGCTCTCCGATATTCTCTGAGGTCTCTGTGAGTTGGTCCTGTGGTGAGAAGAAATATAGATGTCCATTATAGAAATTTGCATACCACAAAAAGCATATAGCATAGAGAAGATATTGGTAAATCACTGTGGTCCTAGATGCGTTACCATGTTGCTTTAGATCTATCTCATCTTTTTTTGTTCATAAATATTACATATTTTAAAACAATTAGGATTATACCGCACATACTATTTCATAGCATGATATTCCCCAAACCCTTTGTATTTCATATAAACAAAGAAATGTAAGGCATATGATGGGCCAGTAGGCTTCTTGCTAACACCTATCATACATAAAAGACAATTCTCCCTTGGAGAAATATGTGTAGTCTCGCTGTACATTAGCAGATTCAGCACTTACTTTCTCTGGATTGTACAAAGCCTAACATAGTGCCTGATTGTTTGCTGGGCAGCATGGCTAGCCATGTGGACGCCAATGCTTGGAGATCCCATCATGAACAACTGTGGGCACATGACCCAGCTGCTCTGTAAACCTTAAAAAGTCCTTTTTCTTTTTTAAAATATTAATTGATCCCTAACCTCAATTCTCAAAAGAATTTTTTTTATGTTAGAAGGATTCAATTTACTTAGAGACAAATAAGTGAAGAATAGGTCATCATTCCATTCTCTTAGATACATCTGCCATTTAATACTGATGGCATTTTTGCCACACTTTTTCAGTTCGTGTACAGGTTAAGCATCTTTTATCCAAAATCCTTGGGACCAACAGTAGTTCCAATTTCAGAGTTTTTCAGACTTGGGTATATTTGCATAGATTTTAACAGTTGCAAATCAGAAATGTATCATGCTCAAAAAGTCACAGATTTTAAAATATTATGGATTTTAGATTTTCAGATTAGAGATACTCAACCTGTATGGGTATATTATTAATGTTTATAGCTTTGGGTTACTCTGTAAGCATGCTTTATAGTTTGTGGCTCCTTTTCCCACCTACACTCTGCCCCTGTTCATACTTTAAATCTGGCTTAGGTGCTCAGAGGGGCCTTCCCTGCTGCCCTAGGACAGGTCTGCCTCCCAGGACACTCTCTTCCTCTTGGTGGCACAAGCACAGCTGAGTGTTTTCTATATAGGTGGTGATTTGACTCATGGCTCACAGGAGCAATTTGACTCATGACCCAGAAGGACCTATGGACAAAGGCTCATCCTATGGACAAAAGCAGTGGTGAGGGACCTATGGGTTTTGCTCACAATTAAAGGAGTACCTATGAAGGTACCAGAATGCCCATAATAGTTCCCTAGATAGTGTCTTTTCATTAATGAAAATCATGTGCATTATCCCCTAGTATTAGCTATTCACTGAAAAATAATTTTACTAACTACCTAATATGCCATTGTATTGCCTTACTGAAACGTCTTCAGTAAGTAATCCCTTCTTTGAATCCACATTGTCTCTCATTTTTCACTGTTCTACAACATGTGCTAAATGTTCTTGTGCATAAATTACTGCTGATTATTCTAATGAATAGAGTCCTAAAAGTACTAAGCTGGGGGATTACTCTGGATTCTTATTTTAAATAGCCCATTTGTCTGATGTTAGCGGGCCCGAAGGTCTGGAATAAGTTAAGCAGTGAGTATGTCTGATAAAATAGGGGTCACACTTCCTGGTTGGCTTCAGAGTCCCAGGGTAAATAAATGCCTTTGGGGCATGTTCCCTGTCTAACACCCAGATTCCCTTTGTAGTACTTCCCATAAGGAGTTAGCTTGGTCTTCGTTAATTTGTTCCATCCACAAGTACTCAAGTACTTCCAAATAATTTCAAATACACATGTAGTATGTGGTTCCTTTCTTTGACAAACTCAAAGCAATATTTTCAAAGTCCTGAAATAAAACTAGAGGTTCAGATGTGAGCATTTATTGAGAAGGCAAATAGAAGAAATCAGACCTAAAGGTAAATCAGACTTTTTTTGGGGGGAAATGGGGGTGGTACTAGGGATTGGGTACAGAGGCATTCTACCTTTGAGCTCCACCCCCAGCCCGATTTTATTTCTTACTTGGAACAAGACCTCACTAGGCTAATGAGAGTCTCACTACTTGCTGAGGCTGTCCTCGAACCTGCGATCCTCCTGTTTCAGCCTCCCAAGTACTGGGATTACATAGGACATGAGACTTTGGGGCCTGAGCAGGAGTGGTGCCAGCCCATGCAGTGAGAGCACTTCCATGCCCTCCCAGATGGGGCGTTGTGCCCACAGATGCAGCTACTGTCCCATCTGGGCTGTCCTCAGAGTAGACACACAGCCCTGAAATGCTGACAATCCACTATTCTCTGCTCCAAGACTAGAATCCTTAGCACAACTGTTTCTTTCCACCATTTTGGTCTAAACAGATGCTCTGGAGAGAGAGAGACAGAGAGAGAGAGAGAGAGAGAGAGAGAGAGAGAGAGAGAGAGAGAGAGAGAGAAAGAAACTGTCAACATCAACCACATTAAAGGTGCAAACAGGAGTCCATGCAGCTTCAGGTCACAGAGCTGCTAGAATACTCTATTGTACATTTGTGAGAAAATGTGTGAAAAAATGCAAATAACAAGCAGTTTTGACCTTGTGACCCTTGACAGGGTCTGAGGGAACCAGGAGTCCCCAGACCCCACCTCAAGGACCACTGGCTTCACAGCACTTGAGCTGTGTCATACTTCTGAGCAGCCAGTTCTTCAAGTCATGGGCTCTATGCAGGAATCTGCCCTTCTTCCATGTCCTCTGAACCCTCCTCAGCCTCTGTCACCTCTCTCCACATTTGGCATTGCCAGTTCCATGCCCATGCCACGGTGCACCAGCTGCTGAGTCTCAAGGATTCACTCTTGCTCAGGCAGTCAGGGGGTCTCCATCCTCAGCGCCCCTTGCTGGCCCTCACCGCTCACCACCAGCACCCTGCTCTGGAGCCCACATTGTCTGTGTCTACTGCCACCTTCCGGCTCCACCAAGCCAGTCTTACCATCACAGGGTTTTATTAGGATGGCGCTGAAGGCATATCCATCAGCATTAAGAGACTTTCTGCCAGAACACAGAACATGTTTTAAATGGAGCAAAGAAATTTAAATGGAAAGAAATTATAGCATGAGCGCGTTTATCCCTTTCAAGATAATCTTATTTAATAACCAAAAAAACTCACAAAGCTGTGCATTTCATCCAGCTACAAAGGCAGCATGGCAGGGTCTATATTGTGGTAATTACATGTTTGGGGTTTCATTCCTTCTTTAAACTAGATTTCTATTATTTTAGAAAATCAACCATCACAGCAAAAGACTATTCATTTATTCCATTGCTGGGTGGCCCGTACACTGTGAAAATAGGTCAAGAACAGTAATCTAAATTGACTGCTGATAAATAATTAAAGCTAATGGAATTTTCTCAAATCTGTGAACTAAAATCTTTGAGGAACTACCAGGACACACTGTCTGCTGTTGTATAGAAAGATATTTTTTATTTAACACTCCAGTTTAAATGCCATTTAAAATTACCCTTTCTATCACAGAGATGGGAAGGAGTATGTGTTCATCTATAAAAGCAACCAGAAATGCAATGCCCATCGATAGCTGCTTGGTTCATCTTCAGATGACGAGATGGGAAGTGAAGGTTCCAGTATCCTGGAACAAAGAGAAACTTTACTTTTCACCATACTGTATTTTAAGTTGAGCTCTGCAATTGGGGTATCACACCATATATTGTCTTGTTTAAAAAAAAAAAAAAAAAATGGAGCCGGACATGGTGACACACGCTTCTAATCCCAGTAATTGAGAGGCTAAGACAGGAGGACCACAGTTCGCAGCCAGCCTCAGCTACTTAGTGAAGTCCTCCGCAACTTAGTGAGACCTTGTTTCAAAATAAAGAATAAAAACAGGGCTGTGGGTGTAGCTCGGAGGTAGAATGGCCGTGTTTTCAATCCCCAGTACCGAGGGGAGGAAAAAAGTGTACCTGGCCTTGAGCCTATGTGTGCATCAGTAAGGAGAATCATGACTATCATAAGTGAGATCCAGGGAAGTAAGTCCTAAAAAAAAAATTGTTTTTCACAAGTAATTGTGACCCTCTCATTGATGCTATCAGGACCTTATACACTGGACAAATAATCATAGAAATCATTATTAGAAAAGATATCTTAATAAGAAAGCAGATTGTTTATTACAGCCAGTAAGGCTGCCCTTAGGGTCTTATGCACTGTGTAAGTTTTTCCTTTTGGGGGGTGAGGGGATGTACTGGCAATTGAACCTACAGGCATTTTATTTCTGAACTATATACGCCTAGCCCTTTTTACTTTTTATTTTGAAAAAGGGTCTGGCTAAGTTCCTCAGAGTCTCACTAAGTTGTTGAGGCTAGCCTTGAACCTGTTATCCTCCTGTCTCAGCCTCCCAAGTAATAGGATTAAAAGTGTGCACCAACATACCTGGCAGTTTTTTTTCTTTATTAATGAGAATTCAGCCACCACCAGAAGACTTTAGAATTCTAAAGACATGAAATGAAGTATCAGTAGCTAGATACCATGGAACAATGTCTTCAGGATTTGGGCCTTCAGTTGTAGAAAAGGAGTCCTTTCCTTATTGGATTAAATATCCTGGTTGAAAAGAAATCACCATTTTGAAATTACTTTTTAGAGAAGGTGTTATTTTTTAAACTGCTATAATCTCATATATTCGCTATATTTTCTTATATTTCTAAATGGTAAGCTCAATTTCAGAAATTGAACTTTTTTACATTTTTCTAAAAAAAAAGTACTACATAAAAATGGCTAGATTTCAAAGGAAATTATTCCATTCAATTTTTTTCTACCTAGCATCTCAATCTAGGATCTGACTACTTGCATTTTGTGCTTTGAAAGATCTTCAGGATTCTTTAGTTGAGGTAAGCTGTGTAGATGTGGTGGATATTGTCTGTGACTGTAATTAGGACCCCATTCCTTTCTGCTTCTCTAAAGTGAGGACGTTCTAGGTGGCTCTTGCACAGCATGAGCAAAGGGAGTAGATGGCATTACAGATCCTGATGGCACCTCAGAGCAAGCCAGGAGCAGAGCAGTACCAAGAGTCTGCATGGGAGCCGTTAGACCAGCCATATGAAGGGCTGCAGGGAGAGTCGAACCCCACTCCCCAGCCAGCCTCAGAAGAGGGATGCAGGTCCAGCAGCAGGAGCTCTAGCCAGCCCCTGCTTACCCATTCTCAGGCATAGCTCCTTCCCCTGTGAGGAGCCAGGGACATGGGGGGCTGTTCTTCTGATCTCCATTGAAGGAGACACATCGGAAAGCATACAAGGGATCATCTTGAATCTGCTTCTCTCTCTCCCTCTCCCTCTTCCTGGTCCCCCCCCCCCCCAGCTGTTACTTAGATTAGCATCACTGGCACTCATGACAGGACAGCTTGCCCTGAACAGCAGTGCTCCCCACACAGTGAAACTCCCAATACTCTGACAAGCCCCAGGCTGATGGGCAAGACTCCTTTGAGGGGCAGGGCAGCCAGGACACTGGGGTAGGAAATTGGACCAGATGACCTGACATTTCCAGGTGAACTTGATGAAGATGGTAATTTCAGATGACTGGTTCAGAGGTTGGGATTCAGAGTGGCTGTGCCTGACCCCTCTCTCCTAATTCTCTTAGCCTATTCTGTGTGTTCACTCAGCCAAAGGCTTAGTGTGCCTCAAAGTGAAATA